>ML795668.1:60278-75501 GCA_009831015.1 Picea engelmannii | reverse complement strand
TGGTACATTCATGTAGCCAGGCAGAGACGCCTGCATAATCTGGAGCGGGCCTTGTCCTTTGCTCGGACTCAGCGCACTGTGCGACCTCATACTCCTCCAATGGCCTATGTTGAGGAGGGATTCCCAAAGGAACTAATCCAGGTTCGACCAGAATCCCTCCTCTACACGATCCCTGATGATTACTTGTGCCCCAGCACCAGTAAAGTGGATACAGGTACAGCGACAGCCATGGAAGGTGCCACATGCATTGTTCAGGAGGAATTCCTCCACATGACCCCAGATACGTACATTCACCCTAGCACCAACGAGGCGGTTATAGGAGCAGTGGCAGATATGGAGGGAGCCACTTGCAATATGCAGGAGGAATTCCCCATCTCGGCGCCTCCACCGCTGAATACAGTTAAGGAATGCAGCAAGGCTTCCCCCATCCTCTTCAACCCGGAGCAGCTGGAGCTCATTTTCGACATCAGAAGTTATATGGCGGACCAACTTCATCGAGATACCCTCATCAACAACCGCATTGACATGTTGTTCGATGCCTTTTCGAAGGCACCAACCAAGTAGAGGTGCCCGACCTGCGTGCATCCTTTTGGGCTCCAACCCAACGACATCCTTCACAATGGAGCTTCGGATGACAAGTTCCATGGTCTTTAAAGCCCTGCTAATGTCTAGATTTGCACAATACTCTAAGCTCCACCAGTACGGTGATGGTGCTTTCTTCTTGTCATCCCAGATTGGTACTCTGCTCATTTCTTGCCTAGTTTTAATTTTTCAGAGGTTTTTAGTTTGTTTAGCTTACACAAACAGTTATGTCAGGACTATCATCCGCCATCTGCTCTGGTTTCCAATTGGCAAGGCAAGTGGTAGATGCCTTTTTTTGGCCGAAAGCGTAATAGACAACTCCCTGTTTCAGTTTCCACTAGTTTGACGAAACAAGTGACAGACCAGTAACATGTATCAATTTTGTACAATAACAACTCATTAATAAAAATGACCTCTTTTTATTTAAAAAAAAAAGTTACATAATAATAGTTGACAAGATAATAGATAATCACATTGTTGAAAAGAGAGATTCCCAAAACTAGAGCACTATTCAAGAAATAGTAAAAACAAAGAACTAGTAATAACAAAAATCTTGGAAAGTGAAACATGTCCACATTGGAGAGTACATACTATACAACAATCTTGACAATGTCAAAGCAAAAAAAGACATTGAAGATATTACTTAATGAAAATTGTTTAGGTTTACAAATATATTAAATTTGATTTTTAAATATCCATAAAAAATAAAATAATATTAAAAATCAAAATAATTAATATAATTTTGATAATGATGATAATCATAATCCATTTTACGCGTAAACATGCCATCCATATACATCCAATTGCACTTGATTGTTCACCATTCATATACATCCAATTGCGCGTGAATGCAATCAGAAGTTGTTAAGCGAAGTAGAAAAGAACAATGAATTACATAGGGACCATTCGATACTTCTAGGAGTTAGCCTTAATTGTAGCTGAAGTTCACCTTATGATTCCAACCGGAGATTTGATTGCCTTTGAATTACACAGGAACTATTCAATGCTTCTAGAAGTAAAGCTTAGTTGTTGAAGTTAACCTTCTCTTATGAATCAAACCATAGATTTGATTTCCTTTGAATTACAGAGGAACTATTCAATACTTCTAGAAGTTAAGTTTACTTGCTAAAGTTAACCTTCCCTCACTTCAGGAAGGACTAATGAAGTGAAAGATGACACCTTTTCATGGTTGTTTGAAATTAAAATATTAATTTTATTATCATAAATATTTAAGAATAAATAAATAAATTTAAAAGTAATGGTAACTGTAAACTTAAAGCATAATTTCGGTAAGTGTAAATTTAAACTTACTTAAAGGATGTGTGAGTCTTGTTATAATAAATTGCATCCATCCCTTTGCTCTCCAACCTAAGTTTATCACAATTAATATTTATTAAAGTCTTTGCTCATCAACTATCACTTCGAAATATCTTGCTTTCAGAAGAATGTTTCACAAAAGCTATTTCACAATGTTAAACAACAAAACCTTGTAAAGCCCTAAGCCCTCCACATGGTTAGATTATCATTTGGCCACACTCCACTTTCACATGCTTAGATTATCATTTGGCCACACTCCACCTTGACATTGGCATTTTAGTCATAATGTTGGAAGTTAATAAGGAAACCTAATTGTTTTTTGTTAAGTGTGATTTTTTAAATGTTTTTAGTTAAGTGTGATTTTTTAAATGCATTTTATAAAAATATATTTAATTTTTATAAATTGATTGATTTTGATTTAAATGTGTAGAAAATTTTAAAGAAACACATTTATAATTTTTGACTAATCATATTAATTTTGAATTTTTAAAATGAAAATATAAAATGTTATAGTGGTATTTTTATAAAAATTTTAAAGAGGTTATATATAAAATAAAATAATATTATCATATAGATTTTAGACAAATTACTTTTTTTTAAGAGAAAAATTGGAGAATTCTTTTTGGAAAAAAACATGGAAAATTAACCCATAAATCAAATTTAACCTCCAAATTTTTCCTTGTTTAAGTGACAAGCAAAACTATAGTTTGACTCTTGAATGCACTAGCACTATTTTCCAACTAGGTTCCTAAAATAGTAACATAGGAAGCCTCTCTCGTAGCTAGGTTCCTAAAATAGTAACATAGGAAGCCTCTCTTATAGTTAGGTTCCTAGTTGTTTATGTTTCTCTCTATGACTTCGTTGGAGAAGATCCACACCCAAACTCCACATAATTCAAACTTGAGCCAATATTTTTATTGTGGCTACGCTATGGAAATGGGAGACAATCTTCTTGCAAAATTTCGAGGCCCTTAAATTGTTGGTTTGCAATCTGAAGCCAACTAATGGAGCTCACTTAGTGTCGAATAAATTTGTCAAAAGGATGGATGTCAACCCCTACTTGGATCTATCCATTCCAATTTTGAGGGAAAAAGCCATTATCCTCCATCAGAAGGCCTTAGTGGGAAATTTCACATTCATGTGGCCCAATCCAAGATCCATAGAATCATGGGTAGCAGAACAATGTGATATGAAACTCCAAGGATGGGTAATTTTGTTTTCTTCAAGAAGAAGTTTTTTTGTTTTTCTATTTTGTAGCAAGGAAAATCGAGACTTGATCTTCCACTCAAGACCCTAATTTTATGGGATCTAGGGGTTTTCTTTTATCTTAATGGTCTCTTGATTTCAACCCACAAGAAGATATCACATCGTCCCCCGTGTGGGTTAGACTACCCCATCTTTTTCTTATGTTTTAGGATGATATTCCTCTCAAAGAGATAGAGAACAAGTTGGGTTTTTTTATTGATATTGTAGAACTGGAAGACAATTTGTATTTGTTTCCTAGAATTTGTATGGAAGTGGACTTGGATAAGAGCCTCCCATAGGAAATATGAATTAACATGGACAATTGGAGCCACTTACAAACCCTAGATTGATAATGAGAAAATTATGTTAATTTGTGCCACAAGTGTAGACACTTTGCTAAGAATTGTCCAAAGACCCAAGAAAACAAGTCTTCCCAAAAGAAGAATATAAATTCCACTAGTAATCAAGAACAAAATCCTTTCAAGCCAGTCTGAAACATGAGGAAAAAGAAGCATCCCAAGGTGATGCAAAATTCAAAGGTAAATAAAAAAAAATCCATCCATTATGGACATCAATAAATATGAGGTTCTTGCCCCGGATGGGGTGACACGCGGAGGAGCCGATGAGCCACCTGGACTCGCACTCATAGATGGTTAAATGCTTAGGACCGCCACCCTCGCGCGACATTTAACGCAGATGGACGGCCATAGCAGAGGTCTGTTGGAGGAGGTACTCCTCCCTCGCGCGGTAATTAACATCCCCGGCGCTTATGAAGTCATGGTTATTATGGACGGARGRAGGAGYAGAAARTTTGATTRTAGTTTTTCTTTGGAGCCCGADCAAAGGAGGAAGGCTCCTGGTGCGTCAATTGCTGGGTACTCTGGGGAGTTCTTTCAGGGCTGGTGGCTTCTCTGTCTTCGACAGAGCTGGCCTTCCAGCGCTCGGCATTCGCAGAGGCTTTTGAATTGGTCCTTTTCTAACTCTGTTCTTCTCCTAACTGGTATTTGCATTGGGAAAATGGTTAGGCGAAGAGGCACACCTCGTCGAGGTTCTGCCTGGGAAGCACAGAAGGCGCAGAGGCGCAGGGAGGAGGAGCTCAAGCGGGCCTTGGCTCTGGCCTCTTCCATCCTCAGGAAGAAGGCTCGGGTTGAGGGACGAGCGGTGCTCAATTCTATTGCCGAGCAAGATGTTGACAATAGCAGGGCGAAGAAGGCGACCGAACCTGTGGATTGGTTTTCTGGTTGTGTTGTGGAGGAGGACCCGTTACTCGGGGACTTGATATGCAATGAGAAGTCAAGCAACAGGGAGACGCTCACCAAGCTGGACAACAACAGCGCCCCGACTATGGTCGACGACCTTCCTGGTTGCGTGGTGGAAGAAATGCCATGGTCAAGTGACCCACTAAACACAGATGCTGGGCAGCTGGAGAAGGGGGTGATAGACGAGAAGGCAACGACTGACAATGGCAAAGGCGAGGATGGAAGGAATGCTCCTCCTAGTGCACATGGTGGCGGAACGCTCGGTCCCCTCCTAAGCGATGAACACCTGGCCTTGGTGTTCGAGCTCCGCAGCCACATCACGGACTTGGAACACAGGGCTCTCACTATGGGACAACGATTATATTTGCTCCTCGACACGCTCTCCGGGACCCCAGCTCAGCGTAGGTGCCCCATGGGCATGTAGGCTTTTGACACGTCACCGGACGCCTAGGCTGCCTGACTCACCAGGTTCTTGTTTTTATGTGTTAATTGCTATATGTTTCTCTGGGTTACTGGCATCTGTCCTGGTTTCCTACAGGCAGGACATATGTCTTTTTCTTGAAAACATTACTGTATAAACTGCTAGGTACTTCCCAATAATGTTGGTTTCCGGTTACCGGCAGCATGTTTTGGTGACTATAGCTTTGAAGCTGTGTATTTTGTCAAAGTTTTGAGTTAATATATTATAGCAGGTACTACACCTTTTTTATTTAAAAAAAAAAATAAATATGAGGTTCTTGAAGTTTCAAAGGAAGTGGGCTAGGATAGTGCAGAGGCAGACACAACTACAATCCAATCAGAGCCTAAAGATGGGGTAGTAGCATACGAGGTCCAAGTAAAAGCAACAAATATGGTAACAAAGGGAACATAAGTAGATACAATGCAAGCTACACTTTAGGAACATAAAGGGACTCCAATGGAAACAAGTAAGGATCCTCCTATGGAACCAATCCCTTTGGATCCATCAGAGGAGGAAAAATAGGAAGAAGAGGAATCGACATAGGAATCAAAAGAAGAAGAAGAGGAAGCAGAGGAGATGGAAGAGGAGGACGCAAGGGAACAAGGCCCCCCTACTAAGATTTCAGTGCAGTAATCACATTCGTATGAGATTTTTGAATCTATATCTTTCATCGATGCATGAAGGAAAGGATCTCATCCCTCTCCTCTATTGAAATATTGAAACTGCAAAGAGTATTCTATTTATTATTGAGTTATTATTCATTAGATCAATCCCCTTTTGTGGATTGATCATATCAGGCATTATAATTGACCAAATCCCCTTTTGTGGATCGGTCAAACCCTAAATATAATATGCAAATTGAGAAGTCGGCCCCCAGGCTAATTAAAGTGGTTTTAGCCACTAAGAAGACAAGTCATCCCTGCCCAGTGAAGAGACACCTTTTCAACACCTGTCAGTTTGTATAAATAAAGGAAGCCAACACCTCAATATCTCACTCACTCATTCGCTCATCTAGTGCGCAAGTTTGGTAGCTGCAGTTGGGAGAAGAAGGAAGAGAGAGGTGCATTGCTCAGTGTTGGATATTCTCTAGTGTTTTGGTTTATTGTCTTGGCATTGTATTGGCTATCTATATTAAGGAATTTTTTGTTTTTGTTTTCTCCCCCATGAGGGTTTCCTAGGATAAATATTGTGTATCTTGTGATTATGTTTCTCTTGGTGATCTTATCTATGCTATGGTTATCTAGTAAATTGAAAAGAAACCTAATAATAGCTTAAACCTTAACATGGTTTCAGAGCTAAGCTGAAGAGAGCATCTTTCACTGGATAAGCAAAAACGTCACTATTGTTGTACAAGAAAATTAGGGTTTTCTATTAAAGAAGAATGTTAGCCTAAAACTCATCAAGGAAGTGTGCCCTAGCCTGGAGAACCATTTGGTAATCTCAGAACACTTTTTCAGTGGATAGAACTCTCGTAAAGTGAAACCCTAGTTTTCACTGGTACCAGAAAACCAGAACTAGTACCAGAAGTACCAGTCCAGAAATCCGTTGGTCCAGTTTGAAGGGGAAAAATTTGGGTTTTCTGAAATGTAACTGCACCAGGATACTCGCCTCAGTCAAGTTCACCTCTTGGTAAGTTCAAAATTAAATTCTGAGCATTTTCAATTTTTGGTCATTTTCCTAGCTCCAGGTAAAGATGTTTGCAAGTACTAAGCTTGTTGACAAGATAGAAGGTGTGGAAAACTTCCGTGCCTAGAAGTATAGGATTGCACTCATTCTTGAAGAGAATAACCTAGCAATATTCATTAAAGAAGATGTACCAGAACCTACCGATGTTGCGGCTAAAGAAAAACACCAAAAGGACATAGTTAGGGCCAAAAGAATCATTGCAGATTCTATTAAAGATCACTTGATTCCTCAAATGGCTTCAAAGAAGACTCCAAAATAAATTTTTGATGCCCTATCCAAGATGTATGAAGGAAAGAACATCAACCGGAAGTTGAATCTAACAACTCAACTCAAAAGTATAAGGATGCAGAAAGGAGAAACAGTTCAAGAGTATTTATCTAGAATATCACAATTCATGGAATAGCTAGAAGCAATTGGTGATACTCTAGATGAAGACGAACTCATAATGAAAGTACCTTAATGGTCTCACAAGACCTTGGGATGAATTCATCCAAACTATTTGTGCCAAAAAGGAGAAACTACACTTTGACAGTCTTTGGGAGAATGTGTTCAAGAAGAAGCAAGAGTGGCTAACTGAGAAGCAATACTATCAAGAGATGAATATCAAGCCTTAGATGCTCATACTAAATGAGGAAGGAAGAGGTCTTGCTTCCAGAAAGAAACTTATCAACATAAGGAGTCTCACCCCCCAAACAAATTCATACATAAAGAATCTCATCGTCCAAGGAGATTCCAAAAGTTTCAAAAAGGTCAAAGAAGAGAAAAATATTTCTCATCCTACTAATGTTACCATTGTGACAAGATGGGACATATTGCTAAAAATTGTCCAGCTAGAAGAGAAGAACATAAAAAGAGAAACAAGAGGCACCATGCCCACATAGTTAAAGATGAAGATCCACCCACAAAGATGATAAAAGAACAGATTTAAGATTATGTCTTAATATCTACCCTCTCAGGATCAGTGTCACCTGGTGAGAATAGTTGGCTCATAGATAGTGGTCTCCCAAGCCAATGTCAGGCCAAAGAGACATTCTCTCTTACCTTACAGAAAAGAACTTTCCCCATAAAGTTACACTTGGAGATGATTATCAGTACCCTATCAAAGGAGCAGGAGAATCAAATTACAAACTTGAATAAGGAACCCCAATGAAGATGAAGGATGTACTATATGTACCAAGTTTGACAAAGAAGTTACTTTCTATCTTAGCTTTAGATGAGAAAGGCTTCAGAGTTGTTTTCATAGATGGAGAAGTTCTTATGTGGTCCAAAGGAAAAACCATGGAAGAAGCAATTGTTATTGGAAAAGAAGAAGGTGGCTTGTATAAGCTAAAAGGTCACTTAGAAGCAGCCTTGACTCATTCCATTGAGAATCCATGTGAACTTTGGCATAGAATATTATCTCACATTAACTACAAGGCATTACCATATGTAAGCAAGGCAGTCACAAGTCTACCAGAATTCAAGGTTGACTATGAAGGCATTTGTAACGAATGTGCACAAGGGAAGAACATCAAGCACCCTTTCTCGAAGAAAGACAACAAAGCAGAAGGAATCCTAAAGCTCATTCACTAAGATGTATGTGGCCCAATTCCATCAACCTCCATCAGTGGGTATGTATACTATGTGTCTTTTATTGACGACTATGTTGGAAGATTGGTTTTTTTCATTGATTTCAACCCTAGTCATTGGTTGTAGTCATTGATGTCAACCCTAGTCATTGGTTGTAGTCATTGATGTCAACCCTAGCCATTGGATTTTGGACCCCACAGTTGATTGAAGTAGATAGACATGAAGGAAATTACACATGCAGATACAAAACCCATGGATGGATAGTATAAGTCATGTCTCTTCCTGTGGTATGTGGCACATAATGTGGATCCTCACGATTGAGGAGAAATGATATTTTGAAGATGAAAATGTGAATTGAAGCATAAACTACATGTCGACCCTAATGTTAAAAGGAAGTGACATAAAGGGTATAAATACATCTCATTATAGATTCATTTTTCAAGACACACAAGTTTATTAATGAACAAGGAGATATAAGTCGAATTTCAGAGGAAATCTGAAGTAAAGAAGGCTGAATTTCAAGGGAGGATGACGTATTTTGGTGATGTGTTCTATGGTATGTTATTTACAGGTCATCTTACAATTTTCTCTATAAATTTGTTTCTTGAATGATTCATATGGTGAAATTCAGACGTTATTGAGAAGACATATCTAGGTAGGTGTGGTAAAAATTTCAGCTCTTTATTCGCTATAATTTTGGAGATACACGTTGTGGAAGATAAGGTTTTTGACTAGTCCTGAAGCTAGTCATAAACATGTGTTCTGGGTAAAACAATCATAAATTATTCATAGAGAATCCAAATGAAGTAAGACCAATTTCATTGGAAATAGTACAAGATTTAGTTTCTTGTGTACGAATTTCATAATCAGATGTTAAATATTGCGCGCGAGGAATGTTGTACAAGTTCGCTCTCCTGAATAAACCAGAATTGAATAAGGTTTACCATTTTCTCCATAACTCCTTTTCTGGGAGGATTCAAGGAGTGAAACTTGGAGTAGTTTCAAAGAATGAATTAAGTAATATTATATACGGGATCACAGTATTCTAAGAAGTGAAGAATTGCAGAAGTTGAAGAAGTCTCAGGAAGCATTATCAAGTTCTATGTGATGGTTGGTTGATGGTGATAATTTAATGTAAAGTTTTATTATCTCTCATATATTATTGGGTGGAAGGAAGGGGAAAATATTGAGATTTCAACCCTCTCTTGATATTGGAGGATTGTATCTTCCTTTTGGAGGTTTATCCCTCCCTTTATATTTGGAAGTTGTAGCTACCTTTGGAAGTCATTACTTCCTTTGAACAATAATACATGATTACTTCTTATATACTATGCATGGTGTATTGGTGTATCTCTATACTATTCTTCATTATTCTTTGGATAGTCTTCATTGTTGATTGGATATAAATTGAATAAATGATTTGATTGAAGTACAAGTTCAAAAATACTAATTGCTCTAAATACTGATTCAACCACCTCTCAGTATTTCAAACAATTGGTATCACAGTCAGTTGCCTTCAGAACAATTTAACCACTGGAAGGAAAATCCTGAACAACGATGGGTGACCATGAGAAAATTCTTAATGGGATTCAACGATTTGATGGAATCAATTATGAATATTGGAGTGATAGAGTGAAAACTTACCTAACATCTTTGGGGGTAGACATTTGGTACTCATTTGTAAATGGCTATGTAATCCCAATGAATGTTCCAATCGATCCAAACGAGAAGAAGCTTATGAGTTGTAATTCAAAATCCAGACATGTTATTCTAGGAGCATTGGCACCAACCATTGCTAGCAAAGTAATGGGTTGCAACACTGCTAAAGAGGTATGGGACAAACTCAAGAGTATCTATGAAGGTGATCCAAAAGTTAAGCAGGTCAAGCTTCAACGACATGAAGCAGAATTTAAAAATTTGAAGATGGATGAAAAGGAAGATATTGCAACCTATTTTCTTAGAGTTGATGAAGTTTTGATGCTATCAGAGGATTAGGTGAAGATCTCAATGAATCCTTGGTTGTACAAAAAGTGTTGAGATCACTTCTCTTGAAGTATGATGCTAAGGTCTCCGCCATTGAAGAAACTAGGGACTTGACCAAAATGAAAATGGATGAATTACATGGGTCTCTTATAGTATATGAAATGAGAAAAGGTACAAAAAGTGACGAGTCAAACAATGAAGCAGCATTTAAAGCCATAAAAAAGACAAAACAAAAGGATAATTCCCTTGATGAAGAAATAACAAATTTCGTAAGAACTCTCCGAAAGGGAACTGGCAGACACAAAGGTAAGTCTCCTCTCAAATGCTTTAATTGTGCTAGAATAGGACATATTTTTGAAAAATGTTACTATAAAAAGATAAGTCTCGGTAATAAAAGATCTTCTACTCCAAGGATGATGACATCTCCTCAGATGAGAGTGATGAAGAAGATAATGATGGAGGATAAGACCTCTTCATAACCCAAGAAACCCAGGATGATGATCACAAGAGTTCTAAAGAAGAAGAAATCATTTCTGAAGAAGATTCAGATGAAATAACCAACCTTGATTCCTTTTGGGGATACAAAGACAACGTAGAGAGTGAACAAGAAGATGAGAATCTTGAAAAGTTGAAGCATGTTAGAAACACAAACACAATACTAAAAGGTGAATTGAGTAGTTGTGAAGAAGAGAATTACAACCTTGAAAATACCATTGATAGATTGAAGGAACAATTAGAACATTATGAGAAATTGAAAGAAGAATTGGATCACACAAAAGGGGAGCTACTATTGACAATAGAAAAGTTGAAGAAGTTCGAAAAAAACAGTGAAAAATTAGATGAGATCCTTTGTAGTCAAACTTCTCCAAACGACAAGACATGACTAAGATACAATGATAGTTTGAAGACAACCAAACAAGAGAAGGAAGATGAAAAGGATGAAACCAACACTCCATAGAAAGTTGAACAACAAGATAGAAGACTAGAATTCAGAAAGAATGAGACATCAAGAAGATCCTCTCCCATCAGGTGTGAAAGAAATCATTATGAAGGAAACTACAAAAGAATAGATCGTGAACCAAGATGGACCACACCACAAAGAAGATCACTTATTCCTAGGTATCAAAATTTCTTTCTTGGACATTGTTATACTTGGGGAAATTTTGGACACAAGGAAATCAATTGTAGAATCAATGAAAGGAATAACTACACAAGATACATGAATGGTGCAAATAGTAGATATGGAAATGTTCGCAGACCTATCAACATAAATTATAATCCATTAGACCCATTAATGGATCAAAATATTCTATGCTACAAGTGGAATAATATGGGTCACAAAAAACGAGATTGCAAAGAGATGAAGGAAGATAAACCTATGCCAAATGTCCCTATACCAACTACATCATGGAAAAGGAAAGAAATTCCACACAAAAAAAACTGTCAAATAGCATTGGTCGCTAAAGAATGCAAAGAAGAAGATGAATGGTTCATAGACAGTGGGTGCTCATCTCATATGACCGGAGATCAAAGAAAATATGTCGGCTTGAAGAAAAAGGGTGGAAATGTTTCATTTGGAGATGGCTCATCTACCAAAATACTTAGAAAAGGAACTGTAAAGCTTGGAAGTGAAAATGTAAAAGCAGGAAAAGTCCTATTGGTTGACGATCTGAAACATAATCTCCTCAGTGTTAGAAAAATATGTGATCAAGGATACACTCTTACGTTTGACTCCTGAAAATGTAAAATCATAGAAAAGAACTCAGGAAGATTGGTTGCAACTACAACAAGAAGACCGCACAACATATACATCCTAGACATGAAGAAGAAAGAGAAGACAGAAGCCACACAAAAGGATTCCAAGGAAGAAAAAGTCTCAAAGACCAAAAATAAGGATGAAGTATTATTGAGTGCCACATGTTCAGGGGGAGCATCCCCAAATAAGAAGGTCACCTTATACCTGTGGTAAAAATTTCATCTCTTTATTCGCTATAATTTTGGAGATACACTCTGTGGAAGATAGGGTTTTTGATTAGTCTTGAAGCTAGTCATAAACAGGTGTTCCGGGTAAAACAATAATAAATTATTCATAGAGAATGCAAATGAAGTGAGACAAAATTCATTGGAAAGAGTACGGGCTTTAGTTTCCTGTGTACGAATTTCAAAGTCAGATGTTAAATATTGAGCACGGGGCATGCTATACAAGTTCTCTCTCCTGAATAAACCAGAATTGAATAAGGTCTACCATTTTTTCTAAAACTCCTTTTCTGGGAGGATTCAAGGAGTGAAACTTGGAGGCGTTTCATAGAATACATTGAGTAATATTATCTACAAGATCACATTATTCTAAGAAGTGAAGAATTGCATAAGTTGAATAAGTATCAAAAAGCAATATCAGGTTCTATGTGGTGGTTGGTTGATGGTGATAATTTAATGTAAAGTTTTATTATCTCTCATATATTCTTCGGTGGAAGGAAGGGGAAAGGATTGAGAGGTCAACCCTCTCTTGATTTTAAAGGATTGTATCTTCCTTTTTGAGGTTTATCCCTCCCTTTATATTTGGAATCTCTAGCTACCTTTGGAAGTCATTACTTCATTTGAACAATAATACATGATTACTTCTTATATATTGTGCATTGTGTATTGGTGTATCTCTATACTATTCTTCATTGTTCATTGGACAGTCTTCATTGCTGATTGGATATAAATTGAATACATGATTTGATTGAAGTACAAGTTCAAAAATACTAATTGCTCTAAATACTGATTCACCCCCCTCTCAATATTTCCAACAATTGGTATTAGAGTCGGTTGCCTTCATAATAGTTTAACCACTAGAAGGAAAATCTCAAGCAACGATGGATGAACATGAGCACACTCTGAATGGGATTCAACGATTTGATGGAATCAATTATGCATACTTGAGTGATAGAGTGAAAACTTACCTAACATCTTTGGGAGTAGACATTTGGTACTCAGTTGTAAACGGCTATGTAATCCCAAAGAATGCTCCAACCGATCCAAATGAGAAGAAGCTTATGAGTTGTAATTCAAAATCCAGACATGTTATTCTAGGAGCATTGACACCCACCATTGCTAACAAAGTGATGGGTTGCAGCACTGCTAAAGAGGTATGGGACAAACTCAAGAGTATCCATGAAGGTGATCCAAAAGTTAAGCAGGTCAAGCTTCAATGACATAGAGCAGAATTTGAAAATTTGAAGATGGATGAAAAGGAAGATATTGCAACTTATTTTCTTAGAGTTGATGAAGTTTTTAATGCTATCAGAGGATTAGGTGAAGATATCAATGAATCCTTGGTTGTACAAAAAGTGTTGAGATCACTTCTCTTGAAGTATGATGCTAAGGTCTCCGCCATTGAAGAAACTAGGGACTTGACCAAAATGACAATGGATGAATTACATGGGTCTCTTATAGCATATGAAATGAGAACAGGTACAAAAAGTGACCAGTCAAACAATGAAGCGGCCTTTAAAGCTATAAAGAAGACAAAATACAAGGATAATGACCTTGATGAAGAAATAGAAAATTTCGCAAGAAGGCTCTAGAAGGGATCTGGCAGATACAAAGGTAAGTCTCCTCTCAAATGATTTTACTGTGGTAGAATAGGACATATTTATGAAAAATTCTACTATAAAAAGAGAAGTCTCAACAATAAAAAGAGATTCTACCCCAAGGATGATGACATCTCCTCAAATGAGAATGATGAAGAAGATAATGATGGAAGAGAAGTCCTCTCCATAACCCAAGAAACCCATGATGATAATCACAAGAGTTCTAAAGAAGAAGAAATCATTTCTCAAGAATATCTAGATGAAGAAACCGACCTTGATTCATTTTGGGGATACAAAGACAACGTAGAGAGTGAACAAGAAGATGAGAATCTTGAAAAGTTGAAGCATGTTGAAACTAAAAATAGCAAGCTTAGAAACACAAACATAATACTAAAAGGTGAATTGAATAGTTGTGAAGAAGAGAATTAAAACCTTGAAAAGACCATTGATAGCTTGAAGGAACAATTAGAAGATTATGAGAAATTGAAAGAAGAATTGGATCACACAAAAGTGGAGCTACTATTGACAATGGAAAAGTAACTGAAGAAGTTCAAAAAAAGCACTAAAAAATTAGATGACATCCTTAGCAGTCAAACATCTCCAAACGACAAGACAGTACTAGTATACAATGACAGTTTGAAGACAACAAAACAAGAGAAGGAAGATGAAAAGGATGAAACCAACACTCCAGAGCAAGTTGAACAACAATACAGAAGACTAGAATTTAGAAGGAATGAGACATTAAGAAGATCCTCTCCCATCAGGTATGAAAGAAATCATTATGAAGGAAACTACATAAGAATATATCATTAACCCAGATGGACCACACCACAAAGAAGATCACTTACTCCTAGGTATCAAAATTTATTTCTTGGACATTGTTGTACTTGTGGAAATTTTGGACACAAGGAAATCAATTGAAGAATCAATGAAAGGAATAACTACGAAAGATGCATGAATGGTGCAAATAGTAGATATGTAAATGTCCACAGACCTGTCAACAGAAATTATAATCCATTTGATCCATTAATGGACCAAAATATTGTATGCTACAAGTGCAATAATGTTGGTCACAAAGCACGAGATTCCAAAGAGATGAAGGAAGATAATCCTATGCCAAATGTCCCTATACCAACTACAACATGGAAAAGGAAAGAAATTCCACACAATGAAAGTTGTCGAATAACATTGGTCGTTAAAGAATGCAAAGAAGAAGATGAATGGTTCATAGACAGTGGGTGCTCATATTATATGACCGGATATCAAAGCAAATTTGTCAACTTGAATAAAAAGGGTGGAAATGTTGCATTTGGAGATGACTCATCTACCAAAATACTTGGAAAATGAATTGTAAATCTTGGAAATGAAAATGTAAAAGCAGGAAAGGCACTATTGGTTGAATATCTGAAGCATAATCTCCTCAGTGTCTGCAAAATATGTGATCAAGGATACACTCTTATGTTTGACTCCTGAAAATGTAAAATCAGAGAAAAGAACACAGGAAGATTGGTTGCAACTGCAACAAGATGATCGAACAACATATACAT
>ML795668.1:36123-55633 GCA_009831015.1 Picea engelmannii | reverse complement strand
ATATATATATATATATATATATATATATATATATATATATATATATATATATATATATATATATATATATATATATATATATATATATTAAAAATCAAAATAATTAATATAATTGTGATAATGATCATAATCATAATCCATTTTATAGGTAAACATGCCATCCATATACATCCAAGTGCATTCAAATGCACTTGAATGCACGGGACAATTTCAACAATCACAGAAGTTGTTAAGCGAAGTACTAGGAATATGGGCATGACAAGAACAATGAATTACATAGGGACCATTCGATACTTCTAGAAGTTAAGTTTACTTGCTGAAGTTAACCTTCCCTTACTTCAGGAAGGACTAACGAAGTGAAAGATGTCACCTTTTCATGGTTGTTTGAAATTAAAATATTAATTTCATTATCATAAATATTTAAGAATAAATAAATAAATTTAAAAGTAATGGTAACTGTAAACTTAAAGCATAATTTCGGTAAGTGTAAATTTAAACTTACTTAAAGGATGTGTGAGTCTTGTTATAATAAATTGTATCCATCCCTTTGCTCTCGAGCCTAAGTTTATCACAATTAATATTTATTAAAGTCCTTGCTTACAGAAGAATGTTTCACAAAAGCTATTTCACAATGTTAAACAACAAAAACTTGTAAATCCCTAAGCCCTCCACGTGCTTAGATTATCATTTGGCCACACTCGACCTTGACATTGACATTTTAGTCATAATGTTGGAAGTTAATAAGGAAACTTAATTGTTTTTTTTTAAATGTGATTTTTTAATTTTTTTAGTTAAGTGTGATTTTTTAAATGCATTTTATAAAAATATATTTAATTTTTATAAATTGATTGATTTTGATTTAAATGTGTAGAAAATTTTAAAGATTCACATTTATTTTATAGTGTAAACTTTGATTAATCTTATTAATTTTTAAAATAATAATATAAAATGTTTAGTGGTATTTTTATAAAAATATTGAAAATTTTAAAGATGCGATATATAAAATAAAATAATGTTATCATATAGACAAATTACTTTTTTTTAAAAAGAAAATTTGGAGATTTTTTTTTGGAAAAAAACATGGAAGATTAACCCATAAACGAAATTTAGCCCCCAAATTTTTCCTTGTTTAAGTGACAAGAAAAACTATAGTTGGACTCCTGAATGCACTAGCACTATTTGCAACTAGGTTCCTAAAATAGTAAGATAGGAAGCCTCTCTTATATCTAGGTTCATAGTTGTTTTTGTTTCTCTCTGTGACTTTGTTGGAGAAGATCCGCACCCAAACTCCACATAATTAAAACTTGACCCAATATTTTTATTGTGCCTAAGCTATGGCAATGGGAAACAATCTTCTTGCAAAATTTTGAGGCCCTTAAATTGTTGGTTTGCAATCTGAAGCCAACTAATGGAGCTCACTTAGTGCCGAATAAATTTGTCAAAAGGATGGATGTCATCCCTCACTTGGATCTATCCATTCCAATTTTTGAGGGAAAAATCCCTTATCCTCCATGAGAAGGCTTTAGTGCGAAAGTTCATGTTCATGTGGCCCAATCCAAGATCCATAGAATCGTGGGTAGCATAACAATGGGCTCCAAAATTCCAAGGATGGGTAATTTTGTATTCTTCAGGAAGAGTTTTTTTTGTTTTTCTATTTTGTAGCAAGGAAAATCGAGACTTGATCTTCCACTAAGGACCCTAATTTTATGAGACCTAGGGGTTTTCTTTTATCCTAATGGTCTCTTGATTTCAACCCAAAAGAAGATATCACTACCCCATCTTTTTCTTATGTTCTAGGATGATATTCCTCTCAAAGAGATAGAGAACAAGTTGGGTTTTTTTTATTGATAGTGTAGAACCAGAAGGCAATTTGTATTTGTGTCCTAGAATTTCTATGGAAGTGGACTTGGATAAGAGCCTCCCATAGGAAATATGAATTAACATGGACAATTGGAGCCACTTACAAACCCTGGATTGATAATGACAAAATTATGTTAATTCATGTCACAAGTGTAGACAGTTTGCCAAGAATTGTCCAAAGACCCAAGAAAACAAGTCTTCCCAAAAGAAGAATATGAATTCCACTAGTAATCAAGAACAAAATCCTTTCAAGCCAGTCTGAAACAAGAGGAAAAAGAAGCATCCCAAGGTGATGCAAAATTCAAAGGTAAATAAAAAAAATCCATCCATTATGGACATCAATAAATATGAGGTTCTTGATGTTTCAGAGGAAGTGGGCTAGGATAGTGCAAAGGCAGACACAACTACAATCAAATCAAAGCCTAAAGATGGGGCAGCAGCATCCAAGGTCCAAGTAAAAGAAACAAATATGGTAACAAAGGGAACATAAGTAGATCCAATGAAAGCTACACTTTAGGAATATAAAGGGGCTCCAGTGGAAACAAGTAAGGATCCTCCTATGGAACCAATCCCTTTGGATCCATCAGAGGAGGAAAAATAGGAAGAAGAGGAATTGACATAGGAATCAAAAGAAGTAGAAGAGGAAGCAGAGGAGATGGAAGAGGAGGACGCAAGGGAACAAGACCCCCCTACTAAGATTTTAGTGCAGTAATCACATTCGTATGAGATTTCTGAATCTGTATTTTTCATCGATGCATGAAGGAAAGAATCTCATCCCTCTCCTCTGTTGAAATATTGTAACTGCAAAGAGTATTCTATTTATTATTGAGTTATTATTCATTAGATCAATCCCCTTTTGTGGATTGATCATGTCGGGCATTTTAATTGACCAAATCCCCTTTTGTGGATTGGTCAAACCCTAAATATAATATGCAAATTGAGAAGTCGTCCCCTGGGCTAATTAAAGTGGTTTTAGCCACTAAGAAGACTAGTCAGCCCTGCCCAGTGAAGAGACACCTTTTCAACACCTGTCAATTTGTATAAATAAAGGAAGCCAACACCACATTATCTCACTCACTCATTCGCTCATCCAGTGTGCAATTTTGGTAGTTGCAGTTGGGATAAGAAGGAAGAGAGAGGTGCATTTCTCAGTGTTGGATATTCTCTAGTGTTTTGGTTTATTGTCTTGGCATTGTGTTGGCTATCTATATTAAGGAATTTTTTGTTTTTGTTATCTCCCCCATGAGGGTTTCCCAAGATAAATACTGTGTATCTTTTGATTATGTTTCTCTCGGTGATCTTATCTATGCTATGGTTATCTAGTAAATTGAAAAGAAACCTAATAATAGCTTAAACCTTAACATGGTTTCAGAGCTAACCTGAAGAGAGCATCTTTCACTAGATAAGCAAAAACGTCACTGTTGTCGTACAAGAAAATTAGGGTTTTCTATTGAAGAATAATTTTAGCCTAAAACTCATCAAGGAAGTGCACCCTAGCCTAGAGAACCCTTTGGTAACCTCAACACACTTTTTCAGTGGATAGAACTCCTGGAAAGTGAAACCCTAGTTTTCACTGGTACCAGAAAACCAAAACCAGTACCAGAAGTACCAGTCCAAAAATCTGTTGGTCCAGTTTGAAGGGGAAAATTTTGGGTTTTCTAAAATGTAACTGCACCAAGATACTCACCTCAGTCAAGTGCACCTCTTGGTAAGTTCAAAATTAAATTCCGAGCATTTTCAATTTTTGGTCATTTTCCTATCTCCAGGTAAAGATGTCTGCAAGTACTAAGCTTGTTGCCAAGATAGAAGGTGTGGAAAAATTTCATTCCTAGAAGTATAGGATTGCACTCATTCTTGAAGAGAATGACCTAGCAATATTCATTAAAGAAGATGTACCAGAACCTACCGATGTTGCGGCTAAAGAAAAACACCAAAAGGACACAGTTAAGGCCAAAAGAATCATTGCAGATTCTATTAAAGATCACTTGATTCCTCAAGTGGCTTCAAAGAAGACTCCAAAATAAATTTTTGATGCCCTAACCAGGATGTATGAAGGGAAGAACATCAACCGAAAGATGAATCTAAGAACTCAACTCAAAAGTACAAGGATGTAGAAAGGAGAAACAATTCAAGAGTATTTATCTAGAATATCACACTTCATGGAATAGCTAGAAGCAATTGGTGATACTCTAGATGAAGACGAACTCATAATGAAATCCCTTAATGGTCTCACAAGACCTTGGGATGCATTCATCCAAACTATTTGTGCCAAAAAGGAGAAACTACACTTTGACAATGTTTGGGAAGAATGTGTTCAAGAAGAAGAAAGACTGGCTAACCGAGAAGAAATACTATCAAGAGATGAAGATCAAGCCTTAGATGCTCATACTAAATGATAAAGGAAGAGGTATTATTTCCAGAAAGAAACTTATCAACATAAGGAGTCTCACCCCCAAACAAATTCATACATAAAGAATCTCATCATCCAAGGAGATTCCAAAAGTTTCAGAAATGTCAAAGAAGAGAAAAATATTTCTCATCCTACTAATGTTACCATTGTGACAAGATGGGACATATTGCTAAGAATTTTCCAGCTAGAAGAGAAGAATATAAAAAGAGAAACAAGAGGCGTCATTCCCACATAGTTGAAGATGAAGATCCACCCACAAAGATGATAAAATAACAGATTTAAGATTATGTCTTAATTTCTACCCTCTCAGGATCAGTGTCACCTAGTGAGAACACTTGGCTCATAGATAGTGGTGCTCTGAAGCACATGACAGGTCAAAGAGACATTCTCTCTTACCTTACAGAAAAGAACTTTCCCCATAAAGTTACACTTGGAGATGATTATCAGTACCCTATCAAAGGAGTAGGAGAATCAAATTACAAGCTTGATTAAGGAACCCCAATGAAGATGAAGGATGTACTATATGTACCAAGTTTGACAAAGAAGAGAACAAGTTGGGTTTTTTTTATTGATAGTGTAGAACCATAAGGCAATTTGTATTTGTGTTCTAGAATTTCTATGGAAGTGGACTTGGATAAGAGCCTCCCATAGGAAATATGAATTAACATGGACAATTGGAGCCACTTACAACCCTGTATTGATAATGACAAAATTATGTTAATTCATGTCAAAAGTGTAGACACTTTGCTAAGAATTGTCCAAAGACCCAAGAAAACAAGTCTTCCCAAAAGAAGAATATGAACTCCAATAGTAATCAAGAAAAAAATCCTTTCAAGCCAATCTGAAACAAGAGGAAAAAGAAGCATCCCAAGGTGATGCAAAATTCAAAGGTAAATAAAAAAAATCCATCCATTATGGACATCAATAAATATGAGGTTCTTGAAGTTTTAGAGGAAGTGGGCTAGGATAGTGCAGAGGCAGCCACAACTACAATCCAATCAAAGCCTAAATATGGGGCAGTAGCATCCGAGGTCCAAGTAAAAGCAACAAATATGGTAACAAAGGGAACATAAGTAGATCCAATGCAAGCTACACTTTAGGAACATAAAGGGACTCCAGTGGAAACAAGTAAGGATCCTCCTATGGAACCAATCCCTTTGCATCCATCAAAGGAGGAAAAATAGGAAGAAGAGGAATCGACATAGGAATCAAAAGAAGCAGAAGAGGAAGTAGAGGAGATGGAAGAGGAGGATGCAAGGGAACAAGACCCCCCTACTAAGATTTCAGTGCAGTAATCACATTCGTCTGAGATTTCTGAATCTATATCTTTCATTGATGCATGAAGGAAAGGATCTAATCCCTCTCCTCTATTGAAATATTGTAACTACAAAGAGTATTCTATTTATTATTGAGTTATTATTCATTAGATCAATCCCCTTTTGTGGATTGATCATGTCGGGCATTATAATTGACCAAATCCCCTTTTGTGGATTGGTCAAACCCTAAATATAATATGCAAATTGAGAAGTTGGCCCCCAGGCTAATTTATGTGGTTTTAGCCACTAAGAAGACAAGTCAGCCCTGCCCAATGAAGAGACACCTTTTCAACACCTGTCAGTTTGTATAAATAAAGGAAGCCAACGCCTCATTATCTCACTCACTCATTCGCTCATCCAATGTGCAATTTTGGTAGTTGTAGTTGGGATAAGAAGGAAGAGAGAGGTGCATTGCTCAGTGTTGAATATTCTCTAGTGTTTTGGTTTATTGTCTTGGCATTGTGTTGGCTATCTATATTAAGGAATTTTTTGTTTATGTTTTCTCCCCCATGGGGGTTTCCCAAGATAAATACTGCTTATCATGTGATTATGTTTCTCTCGGTGATCTTATCTATGTTATGGTCATCTAGTAAATTGAAAAGAAACCTAATAATAGCTTAAACCTTAACATGGCTTCAGAGCTAACCTAAAGAGAGCATCTTTCACTAGATAAGAAAAAACGTCATTGTTGTCATACAAGAAAATTAGGGTTTTCTATTGAAGAATAATTTCAGCCTAAAACTCATCAAGGAAGTGTGCCCTAGCCTAGAGAACCCTTTGGTAACCTCAGCACACTTTTTCAGTTGATAGAACTCCTAGAAAATGAAACCCTAGTTTTCACTGGTACCAGAAAACCAAAACCAGTACCAGAAGTACCAGTCCAAAAATCCGTTGGTCCAGTTTGAAGGGGAAAAATTTGGGTTTTCTAAAATGTAACTGCACCAGGATACTCACCTCAGTCAAGTGCACCTCTTGGTAAGTTCAAAAATAAATTCTAAGTATTTTCAATTTTTGGTCATTTTCCTAGCTCCAGGTAAAGATGTCTACAAGTACTAAGCTTGTTGACAAGATAGAAGGTGTGGAAAACTTTTGTGCCTGGAAGTATAGGATTGCGCTCATTCTTGAAGAGAATGACCTAGCAATATTCATTAAAGAAGATGTACCAGAACCTACCGATGTTGCGGCTAAAGAAAAACACCAAAAAGACATAGTTAGGGCCAAAAGAATCATTGCAGATTCTATTAAAGATCACTTGATTCCTCAAGTGGCTTCAAAGAAGACTCCAAAATAAATTTTTGATGCCCTAACTAGGATGTATGAAGGAAAGAACATCAACCGGAAGATGAATCTAAGAACTCAACTCAAAAGTACAAGGATGCAGAAAGGAGAAACAATTCAAGAGTATTTATCTAGAATATCACACTTCATGGAATAGCTAGAAGAAATTGGTGATACTCTAGATGAAGACGAACTCATAATGAAAGCCCTTAATGGTCTCACAAGACCTTGGGATGCATTCATCCAAACTATTTGTGCCAAAAAGGAGAAACTACACTTTGACAATGTTTGGGAAGAATGTGTTCAAGAAGAAGCAAGACTAGCTAACCGAGAAGCAATACTATCAAGAGATGAAGATCAAGCCTTAGATGCTCATACTAAATGAGAAAGGAAGAGGACTTACTTCCAGAAAGAAACTTATCAACATAAGGAGTCTCACCCCCCAAACAAATTCATACATAAAGAATCTCATCGTCCAAGGAGATTCCAAAAGTTTCAAAAAGGTCAAAGAAGAGAAAAATATTTCTCATCCTACTAATGTTACCATTGTGACAAGATGGGACATATTGCTAAGAATTTTCCAGCTAGAAGAGAAGAATATAAAAAGAGAAACAAGAGGCACCATTCCCACATAGTTGAAGATGAAGATCCACCCACAAAGATGATAAAATAATAGATTTAAGATTATGTCTTAATTTCTACCCTCTCAGGATCAGTGCCACTTAGTGAGAACTTTTGGCTCATAGATAGTGGTGCTCCCAAGCACATGACACGTCAAAGAGACATTCTCTCTTACCTTATAGAAAATAACTTTCCCCATAAAGTTACACTTGGAGACGATTATCAGTACCCTATCAAAGGAGTAGGAGAATCAAATTACAAGATTGATTAAGGAACCCCAATGAAGATGAAGGATGTACTATATGTACCAAGTTTGACAAAGAAGTTACTTTCTATCTCGGCTTTAGATGAGAAAGGCTTCAGAGTTGCATTCATAGATGGAGAAGTTCTTATGTGGTCCAAAGGAAAAACCATGGAAGAAGCAATTGTTATTGGAAAAGAAGAAGGTGGCTTGTATAAGCTAAAAGGTCACTTAGAAGTAGCCTTGACTCATTCCATTGAGAATCCATGTGAACTTTATCATAGAATATTATCTCACATTAACTACAAGGCATTACCATATGTAAGCAAGGAAGTCACAGGTCTACCAGAATTCAAGGTTGACCATGAAGGCATGTGTAACGAATGTGCACAAGCAAAGAACATCAATAAACCTTTCTTGAAGAAAGACAACAAAGCAGAAGGAGTCCTAAAGCTCATTCATTGAGATGTATGTGGCCCAATTACATCAATCTCCATCAGTGGGTATGTATACTATGTGTCTTTTATTGATGACTATGTTGGAAGATTGGTTTTTTTCATTGATTTCAACCCTAGTCATTGGTTGTAGTCATTGATGTCAACCCTAGTCATAGGTTGTAGTCATTGATGTCAACCCTAGCCATTGGATTTTGGACCCCACAGTTGATCGAAGTAGATAGACATGAAGGAAATTACACATACAGATACAAAACCCATGGATGGATAGTATAAGTCATGTCTCTTCCGATGGTATGTGGCACGTAACGTGGATCCTCAAGATTGAGGAGAAATGGATTTTTGAAGATGAAAATGTGAATTGAAGCATAAACTACATGTCGACCCTAATGTTAAAAGGAAGTGACAAAAAGGGAATAAATACATCTCATTATACATTCATTTTTCAAGACACACAAGTTTATTAATGAACAAGGAGATATAAGTTGAATTTTTGAGGAAATCTGAAGTAAAGAAGGCCGAATTTCAAGGGAGGAAGACCTATTTTGGTGATGTGTTCTAAGGTATGTTATATATAGGTCATCTTACAATTTTCTCTTTAACTTTGTTTCTAGAATGATTCATATGGTGAAATTCAGAAGCTATTGAGAAGACATATCTAGGTACCTGTGGTAAAAAATTCAGCTCTTTATTCGCTATAATTTTGGAGATACACTCTGTGGAAGACAAGGTTTTTGACTAGTCCTGAAGCTAGTCATAAATAGGTGTTCTGGATAAAACAATCATAAATTATTCATAGAGAATGAAAATGAAGTTAGACCAGTTTCATTGGAAATAGTACGGGATTTATTTTCTTGTGCACGAATTTCATAATCAGATGTTAAATATTGAGCGCGGGGGATGTTGTACAAGTTCTCTCTCCTGAATAAACCATAATTGAATAAGGTTTACCATTTTCTCCATAACTCCTTTTTTGGGAGGATTCAAGGAGTGAAAATTGGAGTAGTTTCAAAGAATAAATTGAGTAATATTATATACAGGATCACAGTATTCTAAGAAGTGAAGAATTGCAGAAGTTGAAGACGTCTCAGGAAGCATTACCAGGTTCTATGTGATGGTTGGTTGATGGTGATAATTTAATGTAAAGTTTTATTATCTCTCATATATTATTGGGTGGAAGGAAGGGGCAAATATTGAGATTTCAACCTTCTCTTGATATTGGAGGATTGTATCTTCCTTTTGGAGGTTTATCCCTCCCTTTATACTTGGAAGTTGTAGCTACCTTTGGAAGTCATTACTTCCTTTGAGCAATAATACATGATTACTTCTTATATACTGTGCATGGTGTATTGGTGTATCTCTATACTATTCTTCATTATTCATTGGATAGTCTTCATTGTTGATTGGATGTAAATTGAATACATGATTTGATTAAAGTACAAGTTAAAAAATACTAATTTCTCTAAATAATGATTCAACCCACTCTCAGTATTTCAAAAAATTGGTATCGGAGCCAGTTGCGTTCAGAACAATTTAACCACTGGAAGGAAAATCCTGAACAACAATGGATGACCATGAGAACATTCCGAATGGGATTCAATGATTTGATGGAATCAATTATGCATACTGGAGTGATAGAGTGAAAACTTACCTAACATATTTTGGAGTAGACATATGGTACTCATTTGTAAATGGCTATGTAATCCCAATGAATGTTCCAACCGATCCAAATGAGAAGAAGCTTATGAGTTGTAATTCAAAAACGAGACATATTATTCTAGGAGCATTGGTACCAACCATTGATAGCAAAGTGATGGGTTGCAACACTGCTAAATAGGTATGGGAAAAACTCAAGAGTGTCTATGAAGGTGATCCAAAAGTTAAGCAAGTCAAGCTTCAACGACATAGAGCAGAATTTAAAAATTTGAAGATGGATGAAAAGGAAGATATTGCAACCTATTTTCTTAGAGTTGATGAATTTTTTAATGCTATCAAAGGATTAGGTGAAGATCTCAATGAATCCTTGGTTGTACAAAAAGTGTTGAGATCACTTCTCTTGAAGTATGATGCTAACGTCTCCGCCATTGAAGAAACTAGGGACTTGACTAAAATGAAAATAGATGAATTACATGGGTCTCTTATAGCATATGAAATGAGAAAAAGTACAGAAAGTGACGAGTCAAACAATGAAGAAGCATTTAAAGCCATAAAGAAGACACAAGAAAAGGATAATGACCTTGATGAAGAAATAACAAATTTTGTAAGAAGGCTCCAGAAGGGAACTGGCAGATACAAAGGCAAGACTCCTCTCAAATGCTTTAACTGTGGTAGAATAGAACATATTTCTGAAAAATGCTAATATAAAAAGAGAAGTCTCGACAATAAAAGATATTCTACTCCAAGGATGATGACATCTCCTCAGATGAGAGTGATGAAGAAGATAATGATGGAGGATAAGTCCTATTCATAACCCAAGAAACCCAGGATGATGATCACAAGAGTTTTAAAGAAGAAGAAATCATTTCTGAAGAAGATTCATATGAAGAAACCAACCTTGATTCCTTTTGGGGATACAAAGACAATGTAGAGAGTGAAAAAGAAGATGAGAATCTTGAAAAGTTGAAGCATGTTGAAACTAAAAACAACAAGCTTAGAAACACAAACATAATACTAAAAGGTGAATTGAGTAGTTGTGAAGAAGAGAATTACAAGATTGAAAAGACCATTGATAGCTTGAAGGAACAATTAGAAGATTATGAGAAATTGAAAGCAGAATTGGATCACACAAAAGGGGAGCTAGTTGAAGAAGTTCGAAAAAAGAACTGAAAAATTAGATGAGATCCTTAGCAGTAAAACATCTCCAACCGACAAGACATGACTAGGATACAATGATAGTTTGAAGACAACAAAACAAGAGAAGGAAGATGAAAAGGATGAAACCAACACTCCAGAGCAAGTTGAACAACAAGATAGAAGACTAGAATTCATAAGGAATGAGACATCAAGAATATCCTCTCCCATCATGTATGAAAGCAATCATTATGAAGGAAACTACAGAAGAATAGATCGTGAACCAAGATGGACCACACCACAAAGAAGATCACTTACTCCTAGGTATCAAAATTTCTTTCTTGGACATTGTTATACTCGTGGAAATTTTGGACACAAGGAAATCAATTGTAGAATCAATGAAAGGAATAACTACGCAAGATACATGAATGGTGAAAACAGTAGATATGGAAATGTTCACAGACCTATCAACATAAATTATAATCCATTTGACCCATTAATGGATCAAAATATTGTATGCTACAAGTGGAATAATCTGGGTCACAAAGAATGATATTGCAAATATATGAAGGAAGATAAACCTATGCCAAATGTCCCTATACCAACTACATCATGGAAAAGGAAAGAAATTCCACACAATGAAAACTGTCAAATAGCATTGGTCGCTAAAGAATGAAAAGAAGAAGATGAATGGTTCATAGATAGTGGGTGCTCATCTCATATGACCGGAGATCAAAGAAAATTTGTCAGCTTGAAGAAAAAGGGTGGAAATGTTGCATTTGGAGATGACTCATCTACCAAAATACTTGGAAAAGGAACTGTAAAGCTTGGAAGTGAAAATGTAAAAGCAGGAAAAGTCCTATTGGTTGAATATCTGAAACATAATCTCCTCAGAGTTAGAAAAATATGTGATCAAGGATACACTCTTACGTTTGAATCCTAAAAATGTAAAATCATAGAAAAGAACTCAGGAAGATTGGTTGCAACTGCAACAAGAAGACCGCACAACATATACATCCTAGACATGAAGAAGAAAGAGAAGACAAAAGCCACACAAAAGGATTTGAAGGAACAAAAAGTCTCAAAGACCAAAAATAAGGATGAAGTGTTATTGAGTGCCACATGTTAAGGGGGATCAGCCCCAAATAAGAAGGTCACCTTATACATGTGGTAAAAATTTCAGCTCTTTATTTGGTATAATTTTGGAGATACACTCTGTGGAAGATAGGGTTTTTGACTAGTCCTGAAGCTAGTCATAAACAGGTGTTCCGGGTAAACCAGTCATAAATTCTTCATAGAGAATGCAAATGAAGTGAGACAAATTTCATTCGAAAGAGTACGGGATTTAGTTTCCCGTGTACGAATTTTAGAATCAGATGTTAAATATTGAGCACAGGGCATGCTATACAAGTTCTCTCTCCTAAATAAACCAGAACTGAATAAGGTCTACCATTTTCTCTATAACTCCTTTTCTGGGAGGATTCAAGGAGTGAAACTTGGAGGAGTTTCAAAGAATACATTGAGTAATATTATCTACAAGATCACATTATTCTAAGAAGTGAATAATTTCTTAAGTTGAAGAAGTCTCAAGAAGCAATATCAGGTTCTATGTGGTGGTTGGTTGATGGTGATAATTTAATGTAAAGTTTTATTATCTCTCATATATTCTTGGGTGGAAGGAAGGGGAAAGGATTGAGAGGTCAAACCTCTCTTGATTTTGGAGGATTGTATCTTCCTTTTTGAGGTTTATCCCTCCCTTTATATTTGGAATTTCTAGCTACCTTTGGAATTCATTACTTCCTTTGAACAATAATACATGATTACTTCTTATATATTGTGCATGGTGTATCTCTATACTATTCTTCATTGTTCATTGGGTAGTCTTCATTGTTGATTGGATACAAATTGAATACATGATCTGATTGAATTACAAGCTCAAAAATACTAATTTCTCTAAATATTGATTCACCCCCCTCTCAGTATTTCCAATAATTGGTATTAGAGTTGGTTGCCTTCATAATAACTTAACCACTAGAAGGAAAATCCCAAGCAACGATGGATGAACATGAACACATTCTGAATGGGATTCAACGATTTGATGGAATCAATTATGCATACTGGAGTGATAGAGTGAAAAATTACCTAACATCTTTGGGAGTAGACATTTGGTACTCAGTTGTAAATGGCTGTGTAATCCCAAAGAATGCTCCAACCGATCCAAATGAGAAGAAGCCTATGAGTTGTAATTCAAAATCCAGACATGTTATTTTAGGAGCATTTGCACCAACCATTGCTAACAAAGTGACAAGTTACAACATTGCTAACGAGGTATGGGACAAAATAAAGAGTATCTATGAAGGTGATCCAAAAGTTAAGCAGGTCAAGCTTCAACGACATAGAGAAGAATTTGAAAATTTGAATATGGATGAAAAGGAAGATATTGCAACTTATTTTCTTAGAGTTGATGAAGTTTTTAATGCTATTAGAGGATTAGGTGAAGATCTCAATGAATCCTTGGTTGTACAAAAAGTGTTGAGATCACTTCTCTTGAAGTATGATGCTAAGGTCTCCGCCATTGAAGAAACTAGGGACTTGACCAAAATGACAATGGATGAATTACATGGGTCTCTTATAGCATATGAAATGAGAACAGGTACAAAAAGTGACCAGTCAAACAATGAAGCGGCCTTTAAAACCATAAATAAGACAAAAGACAAGGATAACGACCATGATGAAGAAATAGAAAATTTTGCAAGAAGGCTCCAGAATGGAACTGACAGATACAAAGGTAAGTCTCCTCTCAAATGCTTTTACTATGGTAGAATAGGACATATTTATGAAAAAATCTACTATAAAAAGAGAAGTCTCAACAATAAAAAGAGATTCTACACCAAGGATGATGACATCTCCTGATGAAGAAGATAATGATGGAGGAGAAGTCCTCTTCATAACCCAAGAAACCCATGATAATGATCACAAGAGTTCTAAAGAAGAAGAAATCATTTCTGAAGAATATCTAGATGAAGAAACCAGCCTTGATTCATTTTGGGGATACAAAGACAACGTAGAGAGTGAACAAGAAGATGAGAATCTTGAAAAGTTGAAGCATGTTGAAACTGAAAATAGCAAGCTTAGAAACACAAACATAATACTAAAAGGTGAATTGAATAGTTGCGAAGAAGAGAATTACAACCTTGAAAAGGCCATTGATAGCTTGAAGGAACAATTAGAAGATTATGAGAAATTGAAAGAAGAATTGGATGACACAAAAGTGGAGCTACTGAAGAAGTTCGAAAAACACACTGAAAATTAGATGAGATCCTTAGCAGTCAAACATCTCCAAATGAAAATACAGTACTAGTATACAATGACAGTTTGAAGACAACAAAACAAGAGAAGGAAGATGAAAAGGATGAAACCAACACTCCAGAGCAAGTTGAACAACAAGATAGAAGACTAGAATTTAGAAGGAATGAGACATCAAGAAGATCCTCTCCCATCAGGTATGAAAGCAATCATTATGAAGGAAACTACATAAGAATATATCGTTAACCCAGATGGACCACACCACAAAGAAGATCACTTACTCCTAGGTATCAAAATTTATTTCTTGGACATTGTTGTTCTTGTGGAAATTTTGGACACAAGGAAATCAATTGTAGAATCAATGAAAGGAATAACTACGAAAGATACATGAATGGTGCAAATAGTAGATATGTAAATGTTCCCAGACCTGTCAACAGAAATTATAATCCATTTGACCCATTAATGGAGAAAAATATTGTATGCTACAAGTGCAATAATGTTGGTCACAAAGCACGAGATTGCAAAGAGATGAAGGAAGATAATCCTATGCCAAATGTCCCTATACCAACTACAGCATGGAAAAGGAAAGAAAGTCCACACAATGAAAGTTGTTGAATAACATTGATCGCTAAAGATTGCAAAGAAGAAGATGAATGGTTCATAGATAGTGGGTGGTCATATCATATGACCGGAGATCAAAGCAAATTTGTCATCTTGAAGAAAAACAGTGGAAATGTTGCATTTGGAGATGACTCATCTACCAAAATACTTGGAAAATGGACTGTAAAGCTTGGAAGTGAAAATGTAAAAGCAGGAAAGGCACTATTGGTTGAAGATTTGAAGCATAATCTCCTCAGTGTCAGCAAAATATGTGAACAAGGATACACTCTTACATTTGACTCCTGAAAATGTAAAATCATAGAAAAGAACTCAGGAAGATTGGTTGCAACTACAATAAGATGACCGAACAACAAATACATCCTAGACATGAAGAAGAGAAAGAAGATAGAAGCCACACAAAAGGATTCCAATGAAGAAAAAGTCCCAAAGACCAAAAATAAGAATGAAGTATTATTGAGTGCCACATGTTCAGGGGGAGCAGCCCCAAAGAAGAAGGTCACCTTATGCCATAGAACTCAGGGGGAGCAGCCCCACCCTTTTCCATTGATGTCAAAGGGGGAGAGAAATTGGGATCATGATGACAGGGGGAGCATGAGTGTTGCAATCAATGGAAAAGGGGGAGATTGTTGGAATATTGCTTGTTGTCATTGATGTCAACCCTAGTCATTGGTTGTGGTCATTGATGTCAACCCTAGCCATTGGATTTTTGACTCCGCAGTTGATCGAAGTAGATAGACATAAAGGAAATTAAACATGCAGATAAAACACCCATGGATGCATAGTATAATTCATGCTACTTCCGGTGGTATGTGGCATGTCACGTGGATCCTCACGATTGAGGAGAAATGAATTTTTGAAGATGACAATGTGAATTGAAGCATAAACTACATGTCGGCCCTAATGTTAAAAGGAAGTGGCATAAAGGGTATAAATACATCTCATTATACATTCATTTTTCAACACAGACAAGTTTATTAATGAACAAGGAGATATAAGTCAATTTTTTGAGGAAATATGAAGTAAAGAAGGTCGAATTTCAAGGGAGGATGACGTATTTTGGTGATATGTTCTAAGGTATGTTATTTATAGGTCAACTTACAATTTTCACTATAACTTTGTTTCTAGAATGATTTATATGGTGAAATTTGGAGGCTATTGAGAAGACATATCTAGGTACATGTGATAAACAATTTAGCTCTTTATTCGCTATAATTTTGGAGATACACTATGTGGAAGATAAGGTTTTTGACTAGTCCTAATGCTAGTCATAAACAGGTGTTCCAGGTAAAACAGTAAAAAATTATTCATAGATAATCCAAATGAAGTGAGACAAATTTCATTGGAAATAGTACGGGTTGTAGTTTCATGTGTACGAATTTCAGAATCGGATGTTAAATATTGAGCAGGGGGCATGATGTATAAGTTCTCTCTCTTGAATAAACTAGAACTGAATAAGGTCTACCATTTTCTCTATAACTCATTTTCTGGGAGGATTCAAGGAGTGAAAATTGGAGGAGTTTCAGAGAATACATTGAGTAATATTATCTACAGGATCAGAGTATTCTAATAAGTGAATAATTGCATAAGTTGAAGAAGTCTGAGGAAGCATTATAAGGTTCTATGTGATGGTTGATTGATGGTGATAATTTAATGTAAATTTTTATTATCTCTCATATATTCTTGGGTGGAAGGAAGGGGAAAGGATTGAGAGGTCAACCCTCTGTTGATATTGGAGGATTGTATCTTCCTTTTGGAGGTTTATCCCTCCCTTTATATTTGTAATTTGTACTTACCTTTGGAATTCATTACTTTCTTTTAACAATAATACATGATTACTTCTTATATATTGTGCATGGTGTATTGATGTATCTATATACTATTCTTCATTGTTCATTGAATAATCTTCATTACTGATTGGATATAAATTGAATACATGATCTTATTGAAGTACAAGTTCAAAAATACTAATTTCTCTAAATATTGATTCACCCCCCTCTCAATATTTCCAACAGACTATTCTCGCAAAACCTGAATTTAATTTTTGAAATCAAAAGATGAAGTGTTCGGTAAATTCAAGGAATTCAAAGCCTTGATAGAGAATCTATCTGAAAGAAATATCAAGATACTCAGGTCAGATAATGGAAGAGAATACACCTCAAAAGAGTTTGTAAATTTTTTTAAAGATGTTGGGATCAAGAGGGATCTCACCACTCCCTACAATCCTCAACAAAATCGTGTAGCAGAAAGAAAGAACAAAACTTTAATGGAAGAAGTGAAGACCATGATCCATGATCAAGATATTCCAATGCACTTATGGGAAGAAGCAACAAGAACATAAATATATGTACAGAACATATTATCCCATAGTGCACTTGGGTTTAATATCCATGAAGAGATTTTCTCTAGAAAGAAGCCAGAAGTAAGCCATCTCAAAATATTTGGTTGTCCCATATTTGTACACATTCCAAAAGAGAAGAGAACCAAGATGGACCCTTAAGGAAAGAGGGGAATATTTTTTGGATACTCTGAGGTCTCCAAGGCCTTCAGAATATACATACCAGGTTACTATCATATTGAGATCGACAAAGATGTAACCTTTGATGAATATGCAACACTCAATAATTCAAAAAGATGTCATCTTGAAGAAGTATATGAAGAATACTTGTGGCTCCCAGAGTTGCAGAACCAGTGAGGGAAGTCATAACTTCCCCTGATGAGGAGATTCTAGAAGGTCATGACATAATAGAATCTCAAGAACCTCCCAAAATGACGATCTCCCACAAGAGAAAGACAGCCTAGGAAAGAGAACTTATCCAAGATGAAGAGAAGTATGGTGCCCCCAAAGGAACCACGAGACAAGTCAAGAGACCCAATCCATTCTCTATTTATATGGCTTTGAGGTGTGATCTCTTCGAGAAGGAGCCTACTTGATTTGAAGAATCCATTCAGAAGAAAGAATGGCTAGATGCCATGATAGAAGAATACCAATCCATTATAAAGAATGATGTATGGGAAATAGTTCCCAGACCAAAGAGCAAGGATGTGGTATCTTCCAAATGGCTATACAAGATAAAACATGTTGTTGATGGAAGTATTGAGAAATACAAAGAAAGGTTTGTTTCTCATGGATTTTCTCAAAAGGAAGGCATTGACTTTGAAGAGATGTTTGCTCATGTTTCCAGATACACTTCAATCAAAACCATCATAGCCCTTACAACTAAGATGAAATGGAAGTTACAATAGATGGATGTGAAAACAACTTTCTTAAATGGTGTCATAGAAGAGGAAGTGTTTATATAACAACCTCAAGGGTTTGATGTTGAAGACAGAAAGACTCATGTATGCAGATTGAAGAAGGATCTGTATGGATTAAAACAAGCTCCTAGAGTTTGGTATGGAAGAATTGACAATTTCATGATGATCTTGGGCTTTACCAAGAGTAAAGAAGATTCTAACCTTTACTTCAAGGTTATGAATGATGAGCCTGTTATTTTGATGTTGTATGTGGACGAATTATTTCTAACTGGAGAAGAAAATCTCATCATTGAGTGTAAGAAGAAGCTCGTTGCAGAATTTGAGATGAAAGTCCTTGGCCTAATGCACTATTTCTTAGGTCTTGAGGTCTGACAAAGCTCATAGAAGATATTCCTGAACCAAGGGAAGTATACAATTGAAATACTGAAGAGGTTTGATATGTTGGAGTGCAAATCCATGAATACACCCATGGAAACAAAGTTGAAGCTAATGGTTGACACTTCATTAGAATTGATTGATGCTATGTTGGACAGATAGATCATTGGATCGTTGATGTATCTGATGAACACCGAGACAAATATATGTTTTGTTGTGAACACCTTGAGTCAATTTCTGCTAGAGCCCAGACGTGTTCACCTGGTTGCTGCAAAACATGTGATGAGGTACCTTAAGGGTACATTAGATTTTGGTCTCAGTTATAATGGAGATCATGACTTCAGACTGAGTGGTTATACAGATTCAAATTGGGATGGAAGTGTGTCTGAAAAAAAGAGCACTTCAGCATGTTGTTTTAGTCTTGGGTCAACCATGATCTCATGGCAGAGTAGGAAGCAATCAAGTATTTCTCTCAACACAACAGAAGCAGAATACATCATTGCATGTTCCGTCAGTTGTGAAGCCATATGTCTTCGAAAGTTTTTGATAGGTCTATTCGATCTGGATATGGAAGCAACCATGATTCTATGCGATAACCAGAGTTGCATAAAGATGACATAGAACCCTGTGTTCCATGACAAGTCAACACACATAGAAAACTGATAGCATTACATCTGTGATATGGTGTAGAGAGGAGCCATAAAACTCTAGTATGTTAGCATGGATGAACAAATTGCATATGTGTTGACCAAGCCTATGTCTTGTGTAAAGTTTGAGCACTTTCGAGATAAGCTTGGTGTAGTCCGAAAGGACCTCCCTCGAAAGGGGGAGTGGTGGTGATTCCAACCTTGTGGTGAAGATTTCCAGCTTCTTGCTGATGTTTTTGTGATACCAACCTTGTTTACAAATATTATGTTTACAATACGATTTCCATCTTCTTGCTGGTATTATGTTTACAAATATATTAAATTTGATTTTCAAA
>ML795668.1:8629-26476 GCA_009831015.1 Picea engelmannii | reverse complement strand
GGATGAAAAGGAAGATATTGCAACCTATTTTCTTAGAGTCGATAAAGTTTTTAATGCTATCAGAGGATTAGGTGAAGAGCTCAATGAATCCTTGGTTGTACAAAAAGTGTTGAGATCACTTATCTTGAAGTATGATGTTAAGGCATCCACCATTGAAGAAACTAGGGACTTGACCAAAATGACAATGGATGAATTACATAGGTATCTTATAGCATATGAAATGAGAACAGGTACAGAAAGTGACCAATCAAACAATGAAGCAGCCTTTAAAGCCATAAAGAAGACAAAATACAAGGATAACGACCTTGATGAAGAAATAACAAATTTCGTAAGAATTCTCCAGAAGGGAATTGGAAGATACAAAGGTAAGTCTCCTCTCAAATGCTTTAACTATGGTAGAATCAAACATATTTATGAAAAATGCTACTATAAAAAGAGAAGTCTCAACAATAAAAAGATCTTCTACCCCAAGGATTATGACATATTCTCATATGAGAGTGATGAAGAAGATAATGATGGAGGAGAAGTCCTCTCCATAACCCAAGAAACCCAAGATGATGATCACAAGAGTTCTAAAGAAGAAGAAATCATTTCTGAAGAAGATTTAGATGAAGAAACCAACCTTGATTCCTTTTGGGGATACAAAGACAACGTAGAGAGTGAACAAGAAGATGAGAATCTTGAAAAGTTGAAGCATGTTGAAACTGAAAATAGCAAGCTTAGAAACACAAACATAATACTAAAAGGTGAATTGAGTATTTGTGAAGAAGAGAATTGAAAGATTGAAAATACCATTGATAGCTTGAAGGAACAATTAGAATATTATGAGAAATTGAAAGCAGAATTGGATCACACAAAAGGGGAGCTACTATTGACAATAGAAAAGTTGAAGAAGTTCAAAAAAAGCACTAAAAATTAGATGAGATCCTTAGCAGTCAAACATCTCCAAACGACAAGACAGGACTAGGATACAATGACAGTTTGAAGACAACAAAACAAGAGAAGGAACATGAAAAGGATGAAACCAACACTCTAGAGCAAGTTGAACAACAAGATAGAAGACTAGAATTCAAAAGGAATGAGACATCAAGAAGATCCTCTCCCATTAGGTATGAAAGAAATCATTATGAAGGCAACTACAAAATAATATATTGTGAACCCAGATGGACCACACCACAAAGAAGATCACTTACTCCTAGGTATCAAAATTTATTTCTTGGACATTGTTGTACTTGTGGAAGTTTTGGACACAAGGCAATCAATTGTAGAATCAATGAAAGGAATAAATATGAAAGATACATGAATGGTGCAAATAGTAGATATGAAAATGTTCGCAGACCTGTCAACATAAATGATAATCCATTTGACCCATTAATGGTGTTAGCGTCAGAAGTCACCCCTGGATTGCAGCAGGAGCAGAGCCCAATGCCCATCAGTTTATTGTCACGTTTTGTTTAATGGGGTGATCGAATGGAAGTTAACTCAACGATGTGGTTCTAACTCCAAAACTAGGCCAGGTATGCATGGGCAGGGGAGGTATTGATTAAACTCCAGACAATGAGTTGTAGTAAGGGTGAGTAGGAGGAAGACTTGTACCAGAGAGATGCAAAGGTCTGTCGTAAACATCAGGTTTCTAACAGACTGTAGGAGGAGGCATCTAAACGCAAGATCTTCTTACATTCAAATGCAAAACACCGGAGAATACAACAATGCAACAATAAATCCTTTATCATAACATGATTGCAATAATTCGCATGAATCAGTCGTTCACGAACACTCTCAGCATAAGATGAAAATTAGATGGAGTAAGAAAGACTGTCTGTCATAAAACTAGAAATCTCGCATACAGATGCATAACCAGAGAACTAGAGTGTTGCTAAAACTTTACAATCGGGAGCTTCGCTCTACCATCGATAGCTTGAAAAATATCAAAACTAAGTATATATACTCCTAAACATTTGCCCAACATAGGCCTACTGGACTTTCAGGATGAGGAGTCTCTTCAATCAAATCTAGCCTACACTCCTCTGTCATACGCCACCTTAATTCTGTATGGCTCGTGCCATGGGATAGCTGAGCCTTTAAATGTTGAATTAGCATGTGCAGGCTTCCCTGGGGAGTTGAGGACTCGGCGTGGCTTCCATGAAAAGAACCAGTACAGAGGACCTTCTCGGGTAGAATTTCAGCCGGAACATCCATACTTTGCAATTAATGAGTGAGGCGAGGTTTCAACCACCCTCTCTCTTCTTCATTCATTCCCAGAAGGTACCAGGATTTAGATCACGTCGAATCGGCGTCTAGAGAACACAGTGCCCCCCTTCTGAAACTCAATTCGGCGCTTTTGGCCTCCCTTTTGTACAACCCTTTATACTTTCTCGAGTGACCACGGGCCGTGACCCTACGCCTATTTTCAAGAGTGCTTTCGACGTTTCGGGGTTCGAGGTTTCGAGAGGTGAAATGATGAGGAGCGCTTACCCCTCGAACTCTCGAATGCCAACATGACATGGATGTGCACTGCGCGTCCTTCAGACGAACGACCCAGATAGTATTCATTATTATAAAGGGGGTTGCCCCCATTTACAGGCTCGCTTGATGTGACCTGGTGCTAGGACCGTGGGTTCGGCTCCAAAGGTGCTTCGGCGTTTCGCCAATCGGCAATTTCAACTGCAATGAATATGAAGCTCCTTATCTCTCAAAACACCGATCCCCAATATGCCGACTGGCTGCCAACTTTCCCAATTGGATCGGACGACCCAAATTTTCCTTGAACTATGGGTGCTACCCTTCGTGCTAAATCCCGTGCAACTTGACAGCCCCGAAAACCCGATGACCGTCGATTCGCTTTGTAGGTGGATCTCGGCTGCTATCAACAAAGCTTCGCCCGCTTGCTTGACTTGTAACTGGAAAAGAGGTTATCCCGTGCTGTGCTTGGGTGCTTCCAGTGCAACCTGCAGACCTGGGTACTTTTGTGCCTAAGACAAAAATTGCTGCTAACATTAGGCTCCATGGGGGATAGAGTCATCCCTGTGATGTTCTAAGAACTCATTATGCAGCTTCAGTGCCTTGCTATTAGGCTATGGAGTCATTTACTAAGTCAAAAATATGCAAACAGAAAATGAACAAAGAACTAAAGGACAATATTTACAAACAAAGGAGTTGTCTAGGCTCAAACAAAACATTTCTTCAGAAAATGCCCATTTACTGGGCTGTTGAAAACCTCTTCACCCTCCAGATCTTGCAACTTGTACATGTTGTTTGAGAAAACCTCAGAGATTTTGAAGGGGCCGATCCAGAGAGCATCAAACTTGTTGTGTTTGCCCTTATCCTATCTGGGTGCATCCCACTTAAGTACCAAATCCCCGATCTCAAACTCCTTCTTCCTGACCTTCCTATCAAAAGCCTGTTTGACCCTTTGTTGATGACTATGAGCTGTGTCCCTCACCTGTTCCCTGATCTGTTGTACATCTACTATCTGATGAATCCTTTTGATCATATGATGCAACTCTCCTTCATAATCTTGAAAGAACTTTGCCACAGGTAAGGCAAGCTGAGTGGGAAAAACCGCCTCTACTCCGTAAACCGGTTGAAAAGGCGAAGTGCCCAGGGATTTCTTCGTTGTCACTCGATCAGACCATAAAGAAAATTTCAACTTCAAATCCCAGGCCCTTTTGTTGTCCTCCAATAGTCTTTTGATGATCCTTATCAAGTTTTTGTTGGAGGACTCTGCTAAACCATTGCCCTGGGGATAGTAGGGGGTGGAGTGAATTAGCGAGATATGGAACTGCTCATAGAACTTAATGAGAGGCTCAGATTTGAAAGAAGCAGCATTATCAGTGACGATCCTGCTGGGACAGCCAAATCTAGCTATGATATCCTCCAGGAAGCTGATAATTACTTTGTGGGATGTACTTTTAGTGGGGGCAGCTTCTATCCACTTGATGAAATAATCTGTTGCAGTCATGATCCATCTGTGCTGGTCACTTGAGGGAGGATGAATTTCCCTGATAAAGTCTAGCCCCCACTATTGAAAAGGTGTTGAATCTATTACAGGCTTCAGTGGTAGCAGCCCAAGCTGCTGCTTCCCTGAGAACTTTTGGCATTTGATGCAGGCCCTGATTTCTCTGCTGACATCAACGAATAAAGTGGGCCAGTAATACCCAGCCCTGAGGATTTTGTGAGCTATGGTATTCCAGAAATAATGCCCCCCACAAAGGCCTCTATGGAAATCAAATATAACTTTCTGGGCTTTTGGTGGGTTCAGACACCTCGACAGCACCCCTAGAGGGTCTTTCCAGTACAAGATTTGCCCAATGAGGCAATATCTGACCGCCTTGAGCTTTAAAGCTCTTGCCTTACTTTTACACATTCCATCCGAGGGCTTCAACTCCTGCAGAAAGTACAAAATGTCACGATACCAGGCACATTCTGCCAATGATAAGTCGTCCTGAGAGCATTGGCTAGGCAACTCAGCTTGTTGAATTCCTGAGCAAGTATTGATGAAACTAACCCCCAATGCTTCGCAATTGGGTTCAACCAGTAGCTTGGCTAAACCTTGCCCTTTAACCAACTTGGTGGGCTTTATCTCCAAGTCAAATTCCAGGATTCTAGTGATCCATCTGCCTCTTCTCCCATCTATATCGGGTTGTATAAGGATGTCCTTCACAGAAGTCGAAGGAATGTATGCGGTTACCTTTGAGTGCAGGACATAGACCCTGAAAGCTTTGAGAGCTTTCACTAAGGCATAGGCCTGTTTCTCCATGATTTCATACCTGATCTCTGCATCTCTTAATGCCCTGCTGAAGAAGGCAATGGGTTGCTCTCGCCCTTCCTCATTTTTCTGCAATAACACCGTTGCTACTGTATCGAAATAAGCAAAAGAAAAAACTAGGAAGGGTTTGGAATAATCTAGACTAATTAGCACAGGTGCCTTAGTTAGTGCCCTTTTTATTTGGACAAAAGATTCCCTGGGTCTAGCGGTTCATTTCACTTTGTTTCCCTTTCTGAGCATGGTTGTGATGTGTTTCACCAGTTCAGCAAAATTTGAGACGAATCTCCTTAGAAAGTTAATATTTCCTAAAAAGGCCTGGACTTCCTTTTTAGATCTAGGAAGTGATAGGTTCTGAATTGCCTCTACCCTGCTAGGATCAATTCTCACTCCCTCTGCTGATACTATATGGCCTAATAGCTTTCCCTCCTTCATAGCAAACAAAGATTTCTTGGGGTTTAAGGATAGGCCGAATCTCCATCACTTCAGGAAAACTTTCCTCAGGTGGCAGCAGTGCTCCTTATCAGACCTGGAGAAGACTGTGATGTCATCTAGGTAGATCACTACAAACTGGTCTTTCTCCCTGACGAAGGCTATATCCATGGCTCGCTGAAATGTCGCTCCTGCATTCATCAGCCCGAATGGAATTTTGGCATACATGAATGTGCCCCAAGGAGTGGTGAAAGTTGTCTTTTCCCTGTCCTCAGGCATGACCGATATCTGATTATAGCTAGAAAACCCATCGATCATGGATATCCTGGATGCACCAGTTACCCTCTGCAATATGTGTTCCATCTTAGGTAGGGGGTAATTGTATTTCTTTGAGCTCCTGTTCAGGTTCATGAAATCGACACAAAGCATGATTTCTCCACTTTTCTTCCTCACCGGAACCAAATTGGCCACCCATTCAGAATATCTCAAGGGGATGATTATCTGGGCCTCTAGCAACTTCTTCACTTCTTTCTCCATGACAGGCAGCAACATGGGATTTATCTGTCTTAGCTTCTGCCTAAATTGCCTAGCCTCTTCCTTCAGTGGGATCTTGTGCTCAATGACAGATGTGTCATAAGTCTTGAGGTCTTCGTATGTCCATGCAAACACATCAGCAAACTCTTTCAGCAACTCAGTATATTTGGCCCTCTGTTCTCTGGTCAAACTGCTTGATAATTTGACAAACCTAGGCTCCTCCTGTGTGCCAATGTTGCATTCGGCTGTATCAGCATCTTCATTTGAAACCTTACCCTTTATTGCCACATCATTCCCATCGAACAGTCTTTCCAAAGGGACTAGTCCTCTCGGAATGTGATTGCTAGGCAGCTAAATAATCTGGTGATTAGTAATTTCATTTAAAAACACCTCAGGGTGAGGGTCACCTCCCGGGTCAGGATCCTGATCAATGTAAAACGCAGAAAATTCATCAACAGATTGGAGAAACTTTTCGATTTCCAGATCGTCTTCAAATACCTTCCAATTCTTGACATTGTCCGGTACAGAGGGCCTATATCTTATTTGAACATCACATTTGACCATAAGCGTCAGAGGAACTTTGAGCAAACTAGCTGAGACAGTTAAAGAATCGGTTGAAGTATTCTCCCCTCTCGGAATGAAAGAAATGTTAAAGGCCAAGAAGAAACTATCAATCAGGTCCCATACTTCATTTTTGTAATTTCTGAGTCGGTGATTATTAGCACAATAAGCATTTCTGACTTGCTGGATAATCAACTCAACATCTCCAAATATTGCTATTTCTTTAATTCCCATTTCCTTGGCAACCCTCATACCCAGAATAAGAGCTTCATACTCTGCCACATTGTTGGTGGTTTCGAATTCCATCTTGTATGACAGGGATATGGCCTCTTGACAAGGTGATATGAAAACCACTCCAGCGCCAGCGCCTTCTCTAGAAGAAGCTCCGTCGAAAAGCATCTTCCAAACAGAGGGGGTTGGAGGGGAAATCAGATGATAAAGATTTGGCTACTTTCTGACTTGGGAAAGGTCTTCAGGGGCATCAGTGAGCTGCAATAAACTAGACCCCAAATCAGTGTCAAGTGAAAAGATGGAGTGATTGGTGGGGTTTGCTTCGTCACTAACAATGTAGGCCAACTGAGCTTCTCTATATAACCTCCTTTGTTCCCCTCCGAAGACTGGAATGGTGGCATACGTGAGATCCATCTGCAATGTCCCTCCAAGCTTTTTAATCCAAGATCTAGACAACAGCATGCCAAATTTGGGGGGAACGTCAACCACCACAATATCCATGACCACACTCTTCATGGGCAGCTGAAACAAAGAAACCACTAGGTCTTTGATGACTCCTAGACACTGCACTCTCCTTGAATCGAAAGAGTACAAATCATGATAAGTTTTTGTCAACTCCAGTCCCAATTCTTCCATAACTATTCTGGGCATAAGGTTATGGGAAGCCCCTGAATCCATGAGGCAGTTATGCAGCACTTTATCATGTATATTCAGGGATGTGTAGAAGGGAGGGGATGAATCATCTCTATCTTCTACCATGGGCCCTAGGACGACTGCTAGATTTTCGTCTTGGAGATTTATTGAGTCGGTGGAAGGCTGGGGGAGCTCAGATTGTAGCAACTTTGAGAGGGAACTTTTGAAATCTTCATTTTTAACTAGTTCAGATAGGGGTACAAGGATTCTAATCTTCTGAATTTCATGCTCAAAATTGAAGGAAGGAATAGGCTTAGGATTTTCCCTTACCTCAGTGACAGGTTCCTTGGCTGCTGGCGAAGCACTCTGAGTTTTCTTTTCTTTAGTAGTGGTTGTTGCAGCTTTAGTAGGCCTTTCTGCTATGAGGGGCTGATCCTAGTTATCAAAGTTCCCTTCTTTATTTTTTGACCTGAGATTATATCTGTTAGGGGTGTTGCTGGCTCTTTCCCCTCTACTCAACTCGTTGATTTGAGCATTGATAAGGGATTCTTCATATGAAGATTGAGTCAAATGAGGAAATGGGGAAGTGTCTTCGATGCAGTGGATCTTGGGGTCGATTTCATCCACCTCCTCCCCTTCCTCATGAGAAACTATGTTGTTCTGGAGAGGGGTTTGAATCCTTTGATCATCTCTATCTCTGCTCCTTTGTTCCCTCGGAAAAACCTGTGGCGCATTGTTATTGGGCTTCCTGAAACATCTACTATCTGTATTTTGGGGATTTCTGTAGAGGGGCTTCCCTTCTAATTCCCACTTTTCCATCCTGGCAGAAAGTGATTTTAGTATTCTAGCTCTCTCATCTGTCTGAAGGGGCAGGGGAGAGGAACTGAATGAGGAAGCTTCAGGCCTATGCCTAGATATGTTTCTACCAGCAGTGTTCCTGAGTCGGTCAACAACCAATATGTTAGATTCTACCTCCACGGCTGCATCCTGCATATGGGCCATAGTAGTGGCTCTTCTTTCCCTCAATAGGAGGCAGAAATCGGGATCAAAGGCGCTAGCATAAGTGATCTTTGCAGAGGCTTTGGAGGGTTTTATCTCAGCAGGGATTTTGTTGTACATTTTATTAAATCTCTTGGAGAAGTCGGAGATAGACTCTCCTTTTCTCTTCAACAACCCAAAATCTGTCATGTAATACATGAAATCCTTTTTATCTCCCCACTGTCTCAAAAAGGCACTATCCAAAGCTTCAATCCCATTAATAGATCCAAGAGGCAGGGCCTTGAACCATTTTCTAGCCTCGCCTTGAAGGCTATGGACAAAAATCCTCATCCATACGTCTGCGTGCATGATAACATTATCATCTGTAAAACTGTAAAAGGCTTCTAGGTGCTCTTCTGCAGTTATATCCCCCTCGCCTGTAAACTTGGCTAGCTGTTTGAGGTAACCATCTGCTAGGAGGACGTTGAGAGGCTGAGGTAGCACAAGGGGAGCATACCTAGCGGCTATAATGGCCTCCATTCTGGTCATAGGGGGATTTTCTCCTGCCATAGGGATATTATGTGGAGGAGAACTCAGAGGAGAAGGAGCTTGGAAAGGGGATACTTGGGATGAGCTTCTAAGGGGAGTGGGAAACAATAGGGGATTTAGGGAGAAAGCTAGCGAGCTTAAATCGACGGATGTTTCTCTTTGCGTAGAAGCCACAACAGTAACAAGAGGAGGAGTGGTAAAGCTAGGAGTGGGGATATCCTCGGTGGTCCTGGGTCTACGCCAAGGTACAGCTTCAGGGAAGATGGGAGTGACAAGGATTTCTCCCTCTAATCCCAGACCAGGGGGGGAAACCTCAACAGGAACACTCCCGAAGTTCAGGAAATGGGAAACTTTAGAAAGAGGTCTGCTAGGAAACTGAGGAGGAGAAAATGGAGTTCCTACAGAAGGAGATGGCGGATTACCTGGTTCGGCGGCGAAAACTTCTCCTTCAGAGGCCTTTCCTTTTCTGAGAACCACCTCCCGCTCAATTCCAGGTGTAGCTAGAGGTAGTTGTGGATGGGACCGCGTGTGTCTGCCTCTGAAAGCCACAATTGACACAACAGGTTCGCCACAGTGGAGTCGTCACAATGGAGTCACCAGGTGCACAGTAGCAATATTCAAAGGCTCCGATACCTGATGCACCTTCAGAATCAAAGGCTCAATGTCATTCAATCTCGGGGAAAATTTTCAACTTCGTCCCCGGCAACGGCACCAGAAATGTTAGCGTCAGAAGTCACCCCTGGATTGCAGTAGGAGCAGAGCCCAATGCCCATCAGTTTATTGTCACGTTTTGTTTAATGGGGTGATCGAATGGAAGTTAACTCAACGATGTGGTTCTAACTCCCAAACTAGGCCAGGTATGCGTGGGCAGGTGAGGTCTTGATTAAACTCCAGACAATGAGTTGTAGTAAGGGTGAGTAGGAGGAAGACTTGTACCAAAGAGATGCAAAGGTGTGTCGTAAACATCAGGTTTCTAACAGACTATAGGAGGAGGCATCTAAATGCAAGATCTTCTTACATTCAAATGCAAAACACCGGAGAATACAACAATGCAACAATAAATCCTTTATCATAACATGATTGCAATAATTCTCACGAATCAGTCGTTCATGAACTCTCTCAGCATAAGATGAAAATTAGATGGAGTAAGAAAGACTGTCTGTCATAAAACCATAAATCTCGCATACAGATGCATAACCAAAGAACTAGAGTGTTGCTAAAACTTTACAATCGGGAGCTTCGCTCTACCATCGATAGCTTGAAAAATATCAAAACTAAGTATATATACTCCTAAACATTTTCCCAACAGAGGCCTACTAGACTTTCGGGACAAGGAGTCTCTTCAATCAAATCTGGCCTGCACTCCTCTGTCATACGCCACCTTAATTCTGCATGGCTCGCGCCATGGGGTAGCTGAGCCTTTAAATGTTGAATTAGCGTGTGCAGGCTTCCCTAGTGAGTCGAGGACTCGGCGTGGCTTCCATGAAAAGAACCAGTACAGAGGACCTTCTCGGGAAGACTTTCAGCCGAAACATCCATACTTTGCAATTAATGAGTGAGGCGAGGTTTCAACCACCCTCTCTCTTCTTCATTCATTCCCAGCAGGTACCGGGATTTAGATCACGTCGAATTGGCATCTGGAGAACACAGTGCCCCCCTTATGAAACTCAATTCGACGCTTTTGGCCTCCCTTTTGTACAACCCTTTCTACTTTCTCGAGTGACCACAGGCCGTGACCCTATGCCTATTTTCCAGAGTGCTTTCGGTGTTTTGGGGTTCGAGGTTTCGAGAGGTGAAATGACGAGGAGCACTTACCCCTCGAACTCCCGAATGTCGACGTGACACAGATGTGTGCTGCGCGTCCTTCATACGAACGGCCCAGATAGTATTCATTATTATAAAGGGGGTTTCCCCCATTTACAGGCTCGCTTGATGTGACCTGGTGCTAGGACCGTGGGGTCGGCTCCAAAGGTGCTTCAGTGTTTCGCCAATCGGCAATTTCAACTGCAATGAATGGGAAGCTCCTTGTCTCTTGAAACACTGATCCCCGATATGCCGACTGGCTGCCAACTGTCCCAATTGGATCGGACAACCTAGATTTGCCTTGAACTATGGGTGCTACCCTTCGTGCTAAATCCCAGGCAACTTGACAACCCCGAAAACCTTATGACCGTCGATTCGCTTTGTAGGTGGATCTTGGCTACTGTCAACAAAGCTTCGCCCACTCGCTTGACTTGTAACTGGAAAAGAGGTTCTCCCATGCTATGCTTGGGCGCATCCAGTGCAACCTGCAGACCTGGGTACTTTTGTGCCTAAGACAAAAATTGTTGCTAACAAATGGATCAAAATATTGTATTCTACAAGTGCAATAATCTTGGTCACAAAGCACGAGATTGCAAAGAGATGAAGGAAGATAATCCTATGCCAAATGTCCATATACCAACTACAACATGGAAAAGGAAAGAAATTCCACATAATGAAAACTGTTGAATAGCATTGGTCGTGAAAGAATGCAAAGAAGAAGATGAATGGTTCATAGACAGTGGGTGCTCATCGCATATGACAGGATATAAAAGGAAATTTGTCAGCTTGAAGAAAAAGGGTGGAAATGTTGCATTTGGAGATGAGTCATCTACCAAAATACTTGGAAAATGAACTGTAATGCTTGGAAGTGAAAATGTAAAAGCAGGAAAATCCCTATTGGTTTAATATCCGAAGCATAATCTCCTTAGTGTCATCAAAATAGGTGATCAAGGATACACTCTTATGTTTGACTCCCGAAAATGTAAAATCATAGAAAAGAACTCAGGAAGATTGGTTGCAACTACAACAAGATGACCGAACAACATATGCACCCTAGACATGAAGAAGAGAGAGAAGAAAAATCCACACAAAAGGATTCCAAGGAAGAAAAACTCCCAAATACCAAAAATAAAAATGAAGTATTATTGAATTCCACATGTTCAGGGGGAGCAGCCCCAAAGAAGAATTTCACCTTATGCCATTGAACTCAGCGGGAGGAGCCCTAGCCTTTGCCATTGATGTCAAAGGTGGAGAGAAATTTGGATCATGATGAAAAGGGGAGCATGATGTTACCATCAATGACAAAGGGGGAGATTGTTGGAAGATTGGTTGTTGTCATTGATGTCAACCCTAGTCATTGGTTGCAGTCATTGATGTCAACCCTAGTCATTGGTTGAAGTCATTTATGTCAACCCTAGCCATTGGATTTTGGACCCCATAGTTGATCGAAGTAGATAGACATGAAGGAAATTACACATGCAGATACAACACCCATGGATGGAGAATATAAGTCATGATACTTCCAGTGGTATGTGGCACGTCACGTGGATCCTCACGATTGAGGAGAAATGTATTTTTGAAGATGACAATGTGAATTGAAGCATAAACTACATGTCAGCCCTAATGTTAAAAGGAAGTGACATAAAGGGTATAAATACATCTCATTATACATTCATTTTTCAACATACACAAGTTTATTAATGAACAAGGAGATATAAGTCGAATTTCTGAGGAAATATGAAGTAAAGAAGACCAAATTTCAAGGGAGGATGAAGTCTTTTGGTGATGTGTTCTAAGGTATGTTATTTACAGGTCATCTTACCATTTTCGCTATAACTTTGTTTCTAGAATGATTCAGATGGTGAAATTCAGAGGCTATTGAGAAGACATATCTAGGTACATGTGATAAAAATTTCAGCTCTTTATTCGCTATAATTGTGGAGATACACTCTGTGGAATATAGGATTTTTTACTAGTCCTGAAGCTAGTCATAAACAGGTGTTCTGGGTAAAACAATAATAAATTATTCATAGAGAATCCAAATGAAGTGAGACCAATTTCATTGGAAATAGTACGGGCTTTAGTTTCATGTGTACGAATTTCATAATCGAATGTTAAATATTGAGCACGGGGCATGTTATACAAGTTTTCTCTCCTGAATAAACCAGAACTGAATAAGGTCTACCATTTTCTCTATAACTCCTTTTCTAGGAGGATTCAAGGAGTGACACTTGGAGGAGTTTCAAAGAATACATTGAGTAATATTATCTACAGGATTATAGTATTCTAATAAATGAAGAATTTTAGAAGTTGAAGAAGTATCAGGAAGAATTATCAGGTTCTATGTGATGTTCAGGGATGATTTTAAGGATGAAAATTTATTTTAAAATGTAGAAACCTTGGTGAACCTTACTAATCCTTCATATGCCAACTATAAATGTTTAGCGATATTTTGTCAAAAATTTCAAATTTCTAAGGATTTTATATAGTTTGTATAAAATTTTGGCGATTTTTAAGGTAAAATAATTTTATCCTATAGAATTTGGGCAAATTATTTTTAGAATAACAAATAGTTTTTTGGGAAAACCCATGGAAAATTAGCCCATGAACGAAATGTAGCCCCTAAAATCATCCCTGGTGATGGTTGGTTGATGGTGATAATTTAATTTAAAGTTTTATTATCTCTCATATATTCTTGGGTGGAAGGAAGGGGAAAGGATTGAGAGGTCAACCCTCTCTTGATATTGGAGGATTTAATCTTCCTTTTGGAGGTTTATCCCTCCCTTTATATTTGGAAGTTGTAGCTACCTTTGGAAGTCATTACTTCCTTTGAACAATAATACATGATTACTTCTTATATATTGTGCATGGTGTATTGGTGTATCTATATACTATTCTTCATTGTTCATTGGCTAGTCTTCATTGTTGATTGGATATAAATTGAATACATTATCTGATTGAAGTACAAGTTCAAAAATACTAATTTCTCTAAATATTGATTCACCCCCCTCTCAATGTTTCCAACAGACTATTCTCGCAAAACCTAGGTTTACTTTTTGAAATCAAAAGATGAAGTGTTCAGTAAATTCAAGGAATTCAAAGCCTTGATAGACAATCTCTCTAAAAGAAATATCAATATACTCAGGTCAGATAATGGAGGAGAATACACCTCAAAAGAGTTTGTAAACTTTTGTAAAGATGTTGGGATCAAGAGGAAGCTCACCACTCCCTACAATCCTCAACAAAGTCATGTAGCAGAAAGAAAGGACAGAACTATAATGGAAGAAGTGAAGAGCATGATCCATGATCAATATCTTCCAATGCACTGATGGGAAGAAGCAACAATAACATCAGTATATGTACAAAACATATTATCCCATAGTGCACTTGGGTTCAAGACCCCTGAAGATATGTTCTCCAGAAAGTTTGGTTGTCTCGTATTTTTACACGTTCCAAAAGATAAGAGAACCAAGTTGGACCCTTCAGGAAAGAAGGGAATATTTGTTGGATACTGTGAGGTCTCCAAGGACTTTAGAATATACATACCAGGTTACCATCATATTGAGATCAACAAATATGTAACCTTTGATTAAGATGCAGCACTCAAGAAATCAAGAAGATGTCATCTTGAAGAAGTATATGAAGAAGAACATGTGGCTCCCAGAGTTGCAGAACTAGTGAGGGAAGTCATAACTTCCCCTGATGAGAAGATTCTAGAAGATCATGACATAATAGAATATCAAGAACCTCCCCAGATGACGATCTCCCACAAGATAAATCCAGACTAGGAAAGGGAACTTATCCAAGATGGAGAGAAGTATGGTGCCCTCGAAGGAACCATGAGACAAGTCAAGAAACTCAAGCCATTCTCTAGTTATATGGATTTGATGTGTGATCTCTTAGAGAAGGAGCTTACTTGCTTTGAAGAATCCATTTAGAAGAAAGAATGGACAGATTCCATGACAGAAGAATATCAATCCATTATAGAGAATGATGTATGGAAAATAGTTCCCAGACCAAAGAGCAAGAATGTGGTATCTTCCAAATGGCTAAACAAGATAAAATATGTTGTTGATGGAATTATTGAGAAATATAAATCAAGGTTTGTTGCTAGTGGATTTTCTCAGAAGGAAGGCATTGACTATGAAGAGACGTTTTCTCATGTATTCAGATACACTTCAATTAGAACCATCATAGCCCTGATAGCTAAGATGAAATGGAAGTTACACCAAATGGACGTGAAAACAAATTTCTTAAATGGTGTCATATAAGAGGAAGTGTATATAGAACAACCTCAAGGGTTTGAAGTTGAAGACAAAAAAACTCATGTATGTAGATTGAAGAAGGATCTGTATGGATTGAAACAAGCTACTAGAGCTTGGTATGGAACAATTGACAATTTCCCGATGAGCTTGGTATGAATGACAAGCCTGTTATATTGATGTTTTATGTGGATGACTTATTTCTAACCGGAGAAGAAAATCTCATCATTGAGTGTAAGAAGAAGTTCACTGCAGAATTTGAGATGAAAGACCTTGGCCTAATGCACTATTTCTTAGGTCTTGAGGTTTGGTAGAGCCCAGAGAAGATCTTCCTTAACCAAGGGAAGTATGCAGTTGAAATACTGAAGAGTTTGATATGTTGGAGTGAAAATCCATGAATACACCCATGGAAACAAAGTTGAATCTCCTGGTTGACACTTCGTCAGAATTGTTTGATGCTATGTTGTACAGACAGATCATTGGATCGTTGATGTATCTTACGAACACTAGGCCAGATATATGTTTTTTTGTGAACACCTTGAGTCAATTTATGGTAGAGCCCAAATGTGTTCACCTAGTTGCTGCAAAACATGTGATGAGGTGCCTTAAGGGTACATTAGATTTTGGTCTCAGTTATAATGGAGATCATGACTTCAGACTGAGTGGTTATACCGATTCAGATTGGGCTAGAAGTGTCTCTGACAGAAAGAGAACTTTAGGATGTTGTTTCAGTTTGGGGTCATCCATGATCTCATGGCAGAGTAGGAATCAATCAAGTATTGCTCTCATCACGACAAAAGCAAAATACTTCGCTGCATGTTCTACCAATTTTGAAGCCATATGTCTTTGAAAGTTGTTGACAGGTCTATTAAATCTAAAGATGGAAGCAACCATGATTCTATGTGATAACCAGAGTTGCATAAATATGACAAAGAACCATGTGTTCCATGACAAGTCAAAACACATAGAAATACGATATCATTACATCTGTGATATGGTGCAGAGAGGAGCCATAAAGCTCCAATATGTTAGCATGGATGAACAAGTTGCAGATGTGTTGACCAAGCCTTTGTCTTGTGTAAAGTTTGAGCACTTTCTAGATAATATTGGTGTAGTCTGAAAGGACCTCCCTCTAAAGGGGGAGTAGTGGTGATGCCAGCCTTGCGCTGAAGATTTCTAGCTTCGTGCTGATGTTTTTGTGATGCCAGCCTTGTGTTGAATATTTCCAGCTTTGTGCTGATGTTGTTGTGATGCTAGCCTCGTGATAAAGATTCCCATCTTCGTGCTGATGATTTTGTGATGGTAGCCTCATGATAAATATTTCCAGCTTCGTGTTGATGTTGTTGAGATGCCAACTTTGTGCTGAAGATTTCCAGCTTCGTGTTGATGTTGTTGAGATGTCAGCTTTGTGCTAAAGATTTCCAGCTTCATGCTGATGTTGTTGAGATATCAACTTTGTGTTGATGTTGTTGAGATGTCAGCTTTGTGCTGAATATTTCTAGCCTAGTGTTGATGTTGATGATGCTCCAGCCTTCATGTTGTGATGTTGTTGTTGTTGATGTTCTATCAGCCTTGTGTTGTTATTGATGATGATGATGTATTAGTGTTATAATAATCCATGTTGATGCAGATGATGATGATGCCATTCTAGCTCCATGTTGTGGATGATGATATTGATGATGAAGAAAAAACTTATGACGATTTATAGATATGCCAGTCAATGTTCCATATGTTGTTGATGTTGTTGCCCTCTCTCTCTCCTGATGATGTTGTAGAATACCCTTCTTGTTAAGGGGAGTGTTGAAATATTGTAACTCCAAAGAGTATTTTATTTATTGTTGAGTTATTATTCATTATATCAATCCCCTTTTGTGGATTGATCATGACGGGAATTGTAATTGACCAAATCCCATTTTGTGGATTGGTCAAACCATAAATATAATATGCAAATTGAGAAGTCGGCCCCCAGGCTAATTAAAGTGGTTTTAACCACTAAGAAGACAAATCGGCCTTGCCCAGTGAAGGGATACCTTTTCAGCACCTGTCAATTTGTATAAATAAAGGAAGCTAGTGCCTCATTATCTCACTCACTCATTCGCGCATCCAATGCGCAAGTTTGGTAGCTGCAGTTGGGAGAAGAAGGAAGAGAGAGACACATTGCTCAGAGTTGGATATTCTCTAGTGTTTTGGTTTATTGTCTTGGAATTGTATTGGCTATCTATATTAAGGAAGTTTTTGCTCGGTTTTCTCCCCCATGAGGGTTTCCCAGGATAAATATTTTGTATCTTGTGATTGTGTTTCTCTCAGTGATCCTATCTATGTTATGGTTATCAATTAAATTGAAAAACAAAACTAATAATAGCTTAAACCTTAACATCCTCCTCTCACAGGGAGAAAGAAATCGAGGCGGGAACATATAGAAATAGAAGCAAAGTCAAATATTATCTTGGGTCATCAATCAACCCTAGAATACTTGCTTAAGGAGGGGAGAAATTTCTCAAATAATTAATTGTGTATTACAAATTTGTATTGATTCTAGACCAATTCTATAGGATCTATACATGTAGGCCTCTTTGTTATGTTTCTAAAATACATAGAGAAATTTGATCTTTAGACAATCATTTTGAATTTTGGAAATTTTTTGAAACTTCGGCTTTCAAAAAAACTTTTTACAATTATATTACTATACCATCTAGTGTAAACAAAACAATTTCTTAATATAATTATTAACCATTTTGTTAAAAAACACAATAATCCAAATTTACTTTTCAATTTTCCAAAAACAAAATTCAAGTATTTTTGTTTGTTTGTTAGTTTGTCTGTAACCTGCAAGACTAGCCTGTGGATGAGAAACCATGACTCAGGGGCATCTAATACGTCAAAATCACCTGGGGATCGCACCCAGCCTAAGCCACACCAACCCTTAACATGGCTGGATTTTTTGTTCCCCGCAAGTTTCGAACTGGTGACTTAACATCACTGAGTGCCTTAACAATACACTCTGTCACCGACTCTCCTACACCTCGGGGACAAATTTCAAGTATTTTAAAAACTGATTCGTTTTTCAAAAAAACAAAAAAAAAAAACAAATATATAGAT
>ML795667.1:198588-226708 GCA_009831015.1 Picea engelmannii | reverse complement strand
TATTTTTACATACATATTTTTCTTTTACTGCAAGTTTCACCTAGACCTAGATTTTAATTTTCGAGGCTGGGCGACATTTTATTAGGGAAATTGTTTTAAATTTTTCTTATCACATTATTCATCCTAAGGCCATATAGGTTTATTAATTTATTAATTAACAATGTGACGTTCCCTTTAGGATGGAATAGGTGCTCCAAGGGTGCCACTCGCCTCTTTTTGTTTCTCCTGCGCGACGTTCCCTTCAGGATGCACTACGTGCTTCCCCTTGACTTACTTGGTAGACATCAAAACCCTTGCAATCAATATTCCACTAGGTGATCTCATGGGAGACTAAGGGCCTCTAAGGAATAATTCCCCTTCCTTATTGCCTTCCCCTTAGAATCATCATGTGAAAATGTCACAGTTGTCCCTCACGACATCACGGGTCTTCTCGAACTAGGTAGTCATTAACCTACAGTTCAAGACACAACGAGAGTGTTAGTGGGTTGTGGCAGGGCTACTGTCGAAACCTCTCCCTCAACGTCTCTGGTAGTCATGCATGACCCTTCTACTCCACATGTGAGTCTCGTCGACAAGCTATCGTCAGCCTGCATCATCAATGAATCATGTCAGAAATATATCATAATCATATCATCTAATCATATGCACAGATCTAATATATACAACAATCAAAACCCAATAGTCCCCTCCCTGACTCGATCCAGAGTCCAAGGGATCCATCGATGCCTCTGTATCCTCAAGGTCCAAAATCCTTCACACTCAAAAAAACTGTGTCAATAGCACATGCCAATGTTATGTAGCAAAATAACATGTCATCAATTCATAACTCCTCATAATCATAATCAAATGCCCAAAAGTATAATAATATGGATTACTTGCCAGCAAGTGTCCTCAAAGAATAAATTCACTCAGTGTGTGCAAGAGCGGGATGTTACATACACCCCCTCTTTGTCTAAAATTCATCTCGAAGTTTCACAGTATATAAGTGCCGAAATAATGTGTATCACAGTATCATAAGTCTATCTATCAAACAAAAATGGAAACTATTGGCACATATCATATGCATCCTCCCAGTTCGACAAGTGTGGACTACAGTTGTCCAACTAGACCTTGACCTGATCCACTATTCCATGTCGTAGCTATTGAACACGATCATCCAGGATGCAAATCGGCTCAGCCGTGAGCACCCCCTCATCCTATACCTACAAGGAACTCATGTGAATAACGTGTGTAGGATCAATAATATAATGTCTCAAAACAAATATGTGAAAATCATCGTGCATATGCATAAATGAATCAAGAAAGGATAGTTGATAGGCCACGGGCCCCTTCCTCTCCACAATCTCGAAAGGTCCCGTGAACCTAGAAGAGAGTTTATCTCCCTTTCCAAACTTGATTGAACTCTTATGCAGTTTAACCCGCAAGAAGACTCGATCGCCAACCTCGTAACTATGATCGACATGGTGCACATCGGCATAACTCTTCTGTCAATCATTTGCTTCTTTAATCCTTTGCCTTATTGTTTTCATTTTCTCTTCCATTTATTGAATCACTTCTGGCCCCACCGGGACCCTATCCTCAAGCCGATCCCAACTCAAAGGCATCTGACATGGTCACCCATAAAGAAACTTGAAAGTCACCATCTTAATGGTGCTTTGGTAGCTATTGTTATAAGTGAATTTCACTAGTGGAAAGAATTCTTCCCAATGCTTTTTTTGGTCCATCACGTACATGCACAAGATTTCCTCCAATGTTTGTTTCATTCGTTTGGTCTGCCCATCAGTCTCTAGGTGATACACAGTATGGAAGTTAAGTTGGGTTCCCAAGGCCTTTTGGAAACTAGTCCAAAAACGTCGAGTAAACACCAATACCCGATCAGATATAATCCTCTTAGGCACACCATGCAGCCTCAAAATCTCACTAATGAAAACTATAGCTATGTCAGGTGCTTGATACATTGTACGCACATGAATAAAATGAGCACTCTTCGTGAGAGTGTCGGCTACTACGAAAATCGAGTCGTGTCTCCTTTCCCTCAGTGGCAACCCAAACATAAAATCCATCAAAATAACCTCTCATTTTGATTCCAGAATAGCGTGTGGTTGTAGTAAACCTGTTGGATGTCTATATTCAGCCTTTACGTGCTGATATTATAGACATTGGACCACATAGTTGACTATGTCTCCCTTCATTCCTTTCCAAAAAAGTAAGGGTTTAAGGTCTGCTGTCATCTTCGTGACTCCGAGGTGAGCCATGTATACTTCTCTATGAGCCTCGTTTAGGATTAAGCTCCTCAACTTGTCGTTCGGTGGTACATAAATCCAATTTTTAAACCTCAATAATCCATCGTCGTCAAATGTAATTCCTCCAAATCTTGGTATTATCATTATGTTTTTTTCCATAAAATCCTTGACCTCTTTGTACCAGTCATCATCACGCTGTAAAGTTAGAATCTTTTCACATATATTCGCCTAAAGAGGCAACACCAAAAAGAGGCATGGTCTCTGACTCAATGCATCTTCCACTCAGTTCAATGTTCCTTTTATGTAAGTAATCTCAAATTCGTACTCGCTAAGCAATTCTGACCAAAGTCGTTGTCGCGTGTTCAGGTCACTTTGCGTAAAGATGTGTTGTAGTCCACAGTGGTCCGTCATTAGTTCAATTTTTCATCCAACAAGGTAGTGTCTCCAAACCTTCAAGGCATATATGATGGCTAACAACTCCAAATCGTGTGTCGCGTAGTTCCCATCATGCCTTCTCATTTTCCTTGAGATGTAAGCGATCACTTGTCTATCTTGCATCAAGAATCTGCCTAAGCCTTTCTTGGATGCATCAGTGCATACCAAGAAGTCTACGTCCATGCTAGGGACCTTTAGTATTGGCGTTGTTGTCAACATCTTCTTGAGCCTCCCAAATGCTTCCGTGCATTTCTCGGTCCAAACAAACTTCTTGTTCTTCTACATTTCCATGATCGGATTTGCTATCCTTGAAAATCCCTCGACGATCCATAGATAGTATCTTGATAAACCCATGAAGCTACGCACTTCAGGGACATTCATCGATGCAGGCCATTCCATAATAGCCTCGACCTTTGTTGGATCCATGGAGATAGCTTCGCCAGAGATGACATTCCCTAAGTAGTGAATCCTCGATTGATAAAATGAGCATTTGGAGAACTTCCCATATAATTTGTGCTCCCGCAGATACTGTAGTACCAAGCGCAAGTGCTCGTCATGCTCCCCTGTCATCCAAAAGTAAATCAAAATATCATTAGTGAATACCTAGACGAACTTGTCCAAGTACTTGCGAAACACCCTGTTCATCAAACTCATAAATACCCCTGGGGTGTTTGTCAGTCCAAACGATAAAATAGTAAACTCGTAATGCCCAAACCTCATCTTAAAGGCTGTCTTAGGGATTTCATCCTTCTTAATCCATAACTGGTGATATCCCGATGGAAAATCGATCTTTGAGAACACCGTCACACCCTTCATCTGATCGAACAGATCATCAATCTTCGACAACAGATACTGATTCTTGATCTTTTCCTTGTTCAATTGACGATAGTCAATGCAGAGCCTCCACAACCCATCCTTCTTTTGTATGAAAATAACAGGCACACCCCATGGAGACACACTCAAATGTATAAGTCCCAGGTCCAGTAATACCTTCAATTGCATTCTCAACTCTTTTAACTCTGGGGTTGATATCCGATAAGGCATTCTAGATTTCAGTTCAGTCCCCTTTTTTAGGTCTATAGTAAACTCCAATTCCCTCTCCAGCGGCATCCTAGATAACTCTCCAAACTCTGTCACCACTGGAAGTTTCTCTAGACCTTTCTCTACTACCTTCTCGTTTAATGCAAGGATCATATAAGCTTACATCCCTTGCTCATGCTCTTCCGCAGATGGAAGGAAGAGATGAACCTCAGGGAAACTCACTGGTTCCATCTTAAAATCACGTGTCTTTGTCCCACATCATTGACCAAGCTCAACTATTTCATTTTACAATTGAGTATCACCTCATCCGATTCCAGCCAATCCATACTGATCATTACGTCATAAGATCCTAATATCGTGACATACAGGTTGGCCCTGGTGACAAACTCTGCCAGGTTAAGGGTACAGCCCGTAACCTTTCCTCCAACCTTTTGTTTGGCTCCTAAAGCCATCTCTTCAAAGCTAAACTCATCCTATTTGACTGCCTTAACCTTAATCCTTTTTAGCGCTGCACTAGAAATGAAACTCTTGGTAGAACCGAGATCTATCAAAATACTAAGGGTATGGTCAGCGACGGTACCTGACGTCTCGGTCACATTCGACTAGTGCTATGCCTAGCGGTTATTCACTGCTACATGAATTCGATGGGCCTTGCCCAAATCTCCCACGGTAGTGGGTCTCACTGATCCAGATTCTCTATTCCTCTCCACTAGGAAGTCGTGCTTGTAGTGTGGCTCTCCACACGTCTAACACCCCTTCTTCGGTCCCGTACTCCTGGTACCCAAAGTAGAAGATGACAGCCCACAATTATGGAATCCTGGTCTATTCTATTGAACAGGCCTAAACTATTGTTGCTGTGGTTGGTGTTGATGTTGATGTTGTGGTCCCTGATAAGGTGCCCACTACTAAGCTACCAGTCATCAAAGTGTAGTGAAAGTGGATCCCCTCTTGAAGTCATGATATCTTGTTGTATGTCTGGATGCTACCTGATGCTGCTACACACCAGATGACACTTGCCCTGCTAGTATTGCTAGAATCCTTCTCTTACCCCTACTGATAAGCTCCTCCTTTGTTATGAGGGCCTTTTGGATGATATCATGAAAGTTTTGAGGCATCAGAATCCTAACCTTTTCACGTATGATGAAATTAAGTCCGAATATGAACCTGTTGACCTTAAGTTTATCAGTATTAAGATGCAACACATACCGAAGAAACTCCATAAAATGGGCCTCGTACTCGGGCACCATACGACCACCCTATCATAAGGAATTGAACTCGTTGAGCTGAAATTCAATGAATTCCTTTGATAGTTACCTCTCTCGGAACCGTTCCTCGAACAGTTCCCATGGCACACCTTCGACGACCATGTTCAACTACGGCAGGAGCATCTTCCACCATAGAAGAGCACTCCCCTTCAGTTGAAATACCATCATGTAGAAATTCATGTTGGAGGTATAGTCGCGAAGTGCAAAGAACATCTCCATATTCTCCAACAGCGCCTTGGCAGCTGCGCCTTTCAGGCCACCAAAGAACTCAGGAAATTTGACCTTCTCGAGTTTGCAGTGAATTCTACCAGTACCAAATAGAGCACATGGTGGACCCTCAGGGGGTTCTTGCACCCTGGTGTCATCTCTGTCCAAACAACTGATCATTTCCTCATACATCTACTGAAAATCCCTCATCAGCCCAACCATGTCACCCACCACTATCTCCTCCTACCCAAAAACCTGTTTGTCTCCTTGGGGGTTGGACCCCTCAGCCCTAGATGTTGCTACAGGAGTCACGCCTCCTCCATAGAACTCCATTATATTCCTCCGCAGCATCCTCTAACCATGTTTACCTACATGAATATCATTCAGCTTAATTACTAAGATTATAATAAAAAAGCATATCAACAAAACCCGTAGTGATCCAAAGGAGCGGGTTGAATCCGCTCTGATACCATGTGTAACGTCCCCATTGTTACGACTACAAGTGAAGCAACAATGCAATTTTTTTTTTTTTAGGAAATAAGGCGACGACGACAACAATTTAACCACACCACTGATGACAAACACAAGCATGCAGTCCAGGCAACAAGCAACTATGACTCCACTCTCTAGCACAAGGGCGACTGGGCAAAACATGCATAGGACAACAAGGAGGAATGACTACCTACCCGATGCAAAGAATACATGCCTACAAGCTAAGGTACAACTTCCCCCTCCCGAAACAATGGCCTTGATGAACAAGACTATAATCTCAAGGCACACAAACCAAACGCATGAAGGCGTTCAATCCCTATGCCAAAGGAAACTTAGAACGCTCGACAACACTCACACAAAACACATCGAATTTGGCCAAGTTCTTTTTCTCCACTATCCAATAGGGAGCGCCATGATCCCCTCATTAGGAATTATGCCACTCCCAGGCGATATACACGTCAATAACCTTAGCACGACACATCCTATCTGGACTAAGGACTCTAGATAAATCCGACATGTTAGGAGCCAAATACCGACAAGAAAACCATGCCCATACCCCAAAAACAGGTCGACGAGATACCAGAGGAGGACAAAAAGGGAAGACACGATCCAATACATGACTTCGTCAACAACCAAACCCTTTTATCATGTCTAAACTGGTCAATACTTACGATCTAAATTAGTGTTAAATATAGATCTAATTTAACCAGTCTAAAATACAATTAGTCAGTGATTTACACACCTAACATAACATGATATACAAATCTAATTTAGAGAGACAAATTTACCAAATCAATCAACAACTATATATCGAATTAACTTAATCATATATCTAAATTATCAAGTCTAATGACTACTAGTCAATAATGTGCAAGGCTAAATAAACCTTAAGTGCAATCTAATTCGCAAGTATAAATGACAAATTAGACAATAATTACAATTCAATCTACCATTAATACAATCTATTCTTGGTAATGCCAATATAAATAAAAAGAAATATTCTCTTTATCATGCATAATGCTTATGATTAAAGTGCTATTAACGAATTATCTTCCAAAAAGCTAGCTAGCCATAATATCACTATTAAGGTTGTAACGACTGCCATTGAATAAACTTGTGGTTTGAGAATGCTATCTTCTAGCCAAATAAAAGGTGGTTGTCATTATAATGTTTCACCTTCAATATGTTAACGCAGGTGTGAGTTAATTACTATTAAACTCAAGAATAGAATAAATGACAATGCATTCAACCCATGGATGGTTTAATGCAAATGCATTCCCAAGAGGGTAACCTCTCTAGGTAACAAGTGAAATCACATAGATTAAAATGATAAATGGGCGATATTAATTGTGTATATTAAAGGCCAGAATTGCATAGGTTTAAAGGCTATTCTAATCAACTAATTTCTTGTTAATGAAACTATCGACAACCTTTTCCAAGTAAAAAAAAAAGGACTCAAATTATTTTAATAAAATATGCATTTTTATTTCTATACTATCACCCAAGGATAATTTTGGCTACACCAAAGCATATGGAAATGGACTATCATAGGCCTTCATCCAAGTCTAAACATTACATCATTGAATCTGTATCATAAAGGTCGGATACGACACTACACCATTATTACACAAAAACATTGTCAGGCATCAAATCTCTGTCTTATAGAAATTAGAAATTGCTTCCATACAACTGTACCATCATTGGTCGTTGGTTCATGTTTCTCAAAAAGAAGACAATCATAGATCAAATAAAACTTCAGGGCAAATTTCGCCTTCATAAAAAGTTTAAATTGCAATGGAAATTGTTGGCCAGGTGGATAGAGTCGCATGCCCAAATTCGCCCCCCAAAATAGGTTAAATTGCAATGCAAAATCATTGGCCAGGTGTATAAAATCCAAAGGCCCAATTTTTCCTTCAAAAACAGGTTAAATTGCAATGCAAAATCGTTTTCCAGGTGTATAAAATCACAGGCCGAAATTGTCTTCACTTAAAGACTTGCAGAAAATTTATGCACAGTGAAAAAAAGGGGTTTTCTAGTAGTCCAGAGATGGGTAAAAGTGCCCCAACAAGAACGAATTCAAAGATAGGATAAGCGAATGAAGGAAGTACTTATGGAATGGTAAAAACAACAAGAAAAATACAATCCGACTGTCAACTACAACTTACAATTGGGAAAGCATTAAAATTGTGGTTATACATAGCTGTCAACCACTAACACATCGCGGTGATAGACAAAAGGGACTATCGGACAAGAGGACATAACTCCGACTCAAATCATAATCAACCATTAAAGTGCAGAGGTATATATAAAAAAAAACATGCAGAGAAAAATGCCATCAAATAAACATAGAGTTAAGTTTGTGGGGAGGGATTACAATGTAGATTTGATTTTCTAGCAATAAGTAAAAACACAGAAATAAATTCATCCAACATTATATAAAAACGTAGAGCTTAATTTTTCAGCAACATTTTAAAAAAAACGCAAAGTTTACTCATAGAGAAAGGAAGACCAAAAATAAGGAAAAACACGCAATAAATCGCCAGGAGAAGCATTAGAACTCATCCTTGAATGATTACCAGGGAGGGTATTAAATGCATGGATCAACGCAAGGTTCATAAGTGGTTCACTATGGGAAGAAAAACCACCACAGTGCCAGACAGTTACTCAACCAGGAATACTCATCAGGGTTAGATGGCTGGGCAGAAACATCCTCTGCTCATCATCCACACAGAGAAAAGTAAGGTGTGTGGATCCATAGGTTTATTAACACCAATTTAACGAATGTAGATCTGTCTCCTGGCTGACTACTCAAGCCTGGACTGATGAGTTAGGGATGAAGGTGAAGAAATAAAAAACCGCAAATCATCACAAATCAATAAAACCATAGGTCAATCACTACAATCAGGGATCGAAAGCCAATGGGATCAGTCAATAGCAAGCTTAAGGATATGGGGGAGATTAATTTATCAATAAAATGCTAGGTCAATCATTTTCTTCACCCATTTAAATACATAAGTAAAAGTGTAAAGTATACTAATAATCTATCATGCAGAAATAAAGGAAGTGTACCATAGCCAAAGTCGCCCACTCTGAGTTGTTGTCCCGTGCACACCATGCAGCTCCCACTTACTGACTGATGAGACTTCACCGATACCTCCCAACCAACACTAGGGGTACTCTTCTTCCCCATTAGCCCCCCGAGCCGCAAAGGGGCCACACACACTAACCAAAGAATCAACTAGCTCCCAACTCACCTCGCAAGGCCGAGCTACCACTCCTCACTGAGCTATGTATCCCAGATCCCACAAGCGAAGTTAGTCAAGTCTAAAATTTTACAGTGTAATGTTACACATGACAGAAGATATCCATCCTCCTCCTCCTCGTCCGCCTCCCTCCTTTATATAGATTTTCTAAGTCAATTACTTTCCCAAAATCCCTTTTAATTTATTGTTCAATAATTTAATTCATAATAATAATTTGCGTACATGTGTCACCCATACCCTTCATTGCACCATAAATTAATTTTCTTAATTAATTAACTACCCCTATTTCCCTCACCCACCTAAAATCATTCCTAGAATCGCTCCTAGGTGTCCCCATATTCCCTTACAAGTTTTAATGACTTTCCCCCTTACTAATTTACTAGTTGAGTTTAATTTATAAAGTTCTTAAATGCTAGATACCTTACTAAGTTAGACTTTATGTTTTTTCCTTGTGTTTCCTCTTTCTTTTTATGTTTCCCGCTTTTTCCTAGTTTCCTAATTCTTTTAGATTTCCCTCTTTCCCTTTTTATTTAAAACTCAATTTGGCAGGTGTAGAAATTATTTTTTTCCCTTTTTCCTTTTTAATTAATAAATTTTAATTAGCATAAGTGACAAAACAATTATTTCTCCTTTTTTAAAATTTTATCCCCCAAAAGATTTTTATAAATTAAAAGAATTACTTACCCCCTTCTCGACACATGATTAATGATGATTGTCATTTTTATTTATTTATTTTTATTTTAATTTTTTCATACATATCTTTCTTTTACCGCAAGTTTCACCTAGACGTAGATTTTAATTTTCGAGGTCGGGCGACATTTTATTAGGGAAATTGTTTTAAATTTTTCTTATCACATTATTCGTCCTAAGGCCATCTAGGTTTATTCATTTATTAATTAATAAGGCGGCGTTCCCTTCAGGATGCATTAGGTGCTCCAAAAGTGCCACTCACCTCTTTCTGTTTATCCTGCATGATGTGCCCTTTATGACGCACTACGTGCTCCAAGGGTGCCACTCACCTCTTTTTGTTTCTCCTGCGTGATGTGCCCTTCAGGACTCACTACGTGCTCCAAGGGTGCCACTCGCCCCTTGACTGACTTGGTAGAGATCAAAACCCCTGGAGTCAATACTCTGCCAAGTGATCTCATGGGAGACTAAGGGCCTCTAAGGAATAAGTCCCCTACCTTATTGTGGGTCCCTTAGAATCATCGCAATCCATTGTCGGAGTCGGCCCTCATAACATAGTGGGTCTTCTTGAACTAGGTGGTCGTTAACCTACAGTTTGTGCCCCAGCAGGAGTGCTAATAGGCTTTGGCAGGGCTGTTGTCCACACCTCTCACTCAATGTCTTTGGTAGTCGTGCATGACCCCTCTACTTCACATGTGATTCTGGTTGGCAAGCTATTGTCAGCCTACATCATCAGCGAATCATGTCAGAAATATATCATAATCATAACATCTAATCATATGCATAGATGTTGTATATACAACAACAAAACCACAATATTCCCCTCCCTGACTCGATCTAGAGTCCAAGGGATCCATCGATGCCTCTACATCCTCGAGGTCCTAAATCCTACACACTCAGGAAAACCGAGTCAATAGCACCTGTCTATGTTATGCAGCAAAATAACATGTCATCAATTCATAACTCCTCATAATCATAATCAAATGCCCCAAAGTATAATAATTTGGATCACTTGCGAGCAAGTGTCCTCAAAGAATAAGTTCGCTTAGCATGCACAAGAGAGGGATGTTACATATGAGCACATTGGGGCCACGTGCACGAAAGCATGTTTGTCGTTGTTGTACAATATTCAGATCACACATTGGTTGTGAATTACTTAGGCAAAAAGGAAAATGGTGGAAGGTAATGAAGGCATAGAATCAAGTGTCACCAAATAATAGTCCAATGTGACCTCTCCTTTTAGTTTGGTTGAGTTGAGGATGATAGCCCTTGAACAAATGAAGAGACAAGAAAGAAAGGGAATAGGAATAGAAATGATAGAACAACCTGACATCATGTCTAAACATGGAGAAAAAATTCATATTTTAAAACCTTTTTATATAAAGTTTAGTGTTCTCTTGGATCTAGTCAATCCAGATCTATTTCTGTCTTCACAACTTTGCAAAGATTAACCTTTTGCCTACACAAGTTCTTCCAAGGTTCTTTCCTGTTAAATCTCGGATCTCCTGCCACGTACCCTTCCTGGTACCGACGACTAGGATTCACTTCGTGGCTTCACTACTTCAGTGATCCTGCTTCTCAATACTTCAAAACACTCTGAACCACGAAGTGCCGAAATGCTTCACGACTAACTTCCGTGCAGCTCTCCCAGATCTATGGTTTGGAATGATACTACTTCCTCCTGAATGGATCTCGCACGTTAACTTGGGGAATCTAAAAAGGTTCCTCCAAAACAGAGAATTATCTCCCACTATATCTTCTGAGCTTGTTCTTCTTCGACACCTATGACTCCTCCGAGCACCTGTTCGACACTTAGTCCAATTTTGACTTCTGTGAACAACTTGCAATAAGTATTCTTCTCAACTCAACTTCTTCTCCTGAACAAAAGAAATTAGGTGTGTTTCACCTGCGTACACCTTGCGAGGTCTTCTACACTTATTTTCAAAAAAATATTAAAGCTACTCTTCCTGATCTTCTGAGTCAAAAGACTCTATCAAAGCACTTCTTGTGGACAACATGCACTCCTTGCAAATTAAAAGTTCAAGTTGTCCCTTCTGAGCCTCTGAATCGAAACAGACTCTGTCAACACGCTCCTTGCATAAGCTCATGAACAAAAAAAATTGAAACTTGTCTACTATCTCAGAGATTCATACATTCAACCATGTAAATTCATTCATGAACACAAGAATGAGTTAAATAGAAAGAATTTCATTTAAACACAAAGTCTACCATTCATTCATTCAGATAGACGTAGCCATAGAAACATGAGTCATTTGGAACGATGCTTCTCTATTATATTCATTCAACTGGAAATATACATGTGTTCATGCACTCTAATAAGCTTCAACAACTTCTACAACATATACAACTACAAAAACTACTAAAATAACTTCAACATCCTCTTCTGGGAAACAATACAAAGATTTATACAAGAGGGGCTCTTCGATCCTTTCCGTCCAACTACTCTAGAGCTATCTTATCGAATTAAAAGATTTCAACTACTAAGGCTTTATTACAATAAATATTCGAAACAGACAGATAAGACTAAAAGCCATAGATCTGTATTACAATCTACAAGACTAAAGAAAAATAGATTCCCCATTGATCTCCTGTGATGGCTCAACCTCCAAACATTAAAGATGTTCATTGATTACAACCTTTTCAAAATATTTCATGACATGTTCCTTTTGAAATTCAAAATTTCTTCAAAATGTGCACTGGGGTGTTGAGTTGTCCTCCATGTACGCTTTGATGACGATGCTCCTGCATCGGTTAGGGTAGTAGTTCTTGACGTACTTTGGTGCCATGTAAGAGCATGTTCATGAATATGTTTACAAATATGTTAAAATCTCGAGATTCTTGGTGTACTTTGGTGCTTCAAGATCATCAGTTACAAGTTATCCGTGTATATTTGTAAGTTTGTTTGTGAATAAGGTCAATTGTATGATTGACTAATGAAAATATCCAATAGTCAGATCACTTTCATTTATAACTATCGAAATTTGCTCTTCAATGGGATTTCAGACATGGTATTGTATCCATAGGATAATTCAGTATCGAGATTGTCCATCTGGAGGTCAATAAATATCAATTTTACAAATACTTCAATGATGGTCAAAAGCATTTTTACTTTGAATGGATCAAGTGGGAAGATCGAAGATGTAGTGGAGAAAGAGTGTAGTCCGTGAGATTGAATACAAAGAAAGACAATGATTAATATTGTAATTTGTTATTGAATTTTTGCAATGTAAGCATTAAGGGAGGTTGTTGGAGATAATGCTTCCATTAATGTTGTGTGCTATGTTTGGAATTGGTTTGGGTTTGTTGGATATTGTTGAGATATTCTCTCAACCTCAATATCCATGTTTGGAATTAGTTGGATCTCACTCCAACTATATATATGTGCAATGTTGTGTGTAATTGTGAGTAATATAAAAATAATATTTGTGTATATGTCTCATCTATTTTCTATTAGATCCATCTTAAACCTAGAATGCACCTAAAGTGAATAAATTTTATAAGGTGTAATTTTTTTTATCATTGAATGTGAAGGAATCAATACATGACTTAGAATTAAATGATAAAAAAAATTATAGTTTAATAAATTTGATTCTTCATAAATACCCCATAAATCTACACGTGTTATAATATAAATACAAATAAAATAGATCTATAATTATTTAAAATAGATCTACACTTATTATAATACAAATAAAAATAATATAACAAATACTTATAAATAGATCTATAATTGTTTAAAATGGATCTACACTTATTATAATACAAATAAAAATAATATAACAATAAGCAAAAATTTGTTTAAAATAAATTTACACTTATTATAATACAAATAAAAATAATATAACAAATACTTATTTATGCATATCTGTATTTTATAAGATTTTTAAATTCTTCCAAATTTAACTTATTTCAAAATATATTTTAAACAATAAAAAAATTAAAATGTGTTACAGTCCTCATAAACTCAATATAACGATAACCAAAGATATATATAACGATAACCAAAAATATATTTTTATATATCTGTATTTTTATAAGATTTGAGTTCTTGCCAACTGAACATATTTCAAAATCTATTTTAAAGAATCAACAAATTTGCATTAAAAAAATTGATCGTTCGTTTTAAAAGTGAAAATTAATCTAAACTAATTTTAACATCATTTTCTTAATATAATTTTAATATGTCATATATTAATTAGCCTTGATCCTTTGTCTAAAAATGAAAATTAATCTAAACTAATTTTAACATCACCTTCTTAATATAATTTTAATATGTTATATTGTAATTAGCCTCGGGATGAAGGAATTTTACCATAAGTGTTTTCTGGTTTTGGATACGAGGGGTTCTCAAATTATATGGATGAAATTGTAGAATAGGTCAATTGAATATCATTTAAATAGTTGTGAAGAATGTTGTTATCTTTTTTTAGCAGGGTTCAATTTTTTTAAAAATAATATAAATAAATATATTGTTGTAATGGTTTTTATTTTATATAATGAAAAATTTCATTTAATTGAATTAAATATCAAATAAATTGGTTTTTTGGAAAAAAAAAACAGATAATAAATATATTTTTAGAAAAAAAATATAAAAACATATAAAATATTTGAGAAAATAAGTGTACATGACTGAGGAAAAAAAAAAACACATGCAACAATAGTTTAGAAATCTTGAGAAAATATGGTTGATTGGATTCCAAGGACTATACATCTTGAAATCTTTCACTTCCCAATCGTCTCCAACATCAGGTTCAGCCTGATACCTCCGCAGCACCAATTTGGTATTAGAAGCTCAGCAGCATCGACAAACAAACTCCACACTGTACCAATTAAATACGATTCTCTAGTTGAGCCAAACCTTCATTAGCCATGCCAGATACCTCTAGAGCCACATTAGAAACAAGCAACCTGTCCTTAGAACAGCCATAAGAATAACGCAACTTCCATGCGCTAAAAGGGTTTAATCTCAGCCACTGAAGCAAGAAGCAGTTGTTGTTTATTTCCATCTCAAATCAAGTCAAGATTACTGTATTAGCAATTGCAGAGGCTGGATTATCACAAAAGTAATCCCTTTACAATGGATTTATTGTGGTCCNTATTAGCAATTGCAGAGGCTGGATTATCACAAAAGTAATCCCTTTACAATGGATTTATTGTGGTCCAAATGAGTAGCCTCGGGAAACTCTTTTGGTAATACCTAACATCATGGTGGTAAGATCACAATCCGCATATTTTTATTGGTGGCAAGAAACCTAGGAGATCCAGATAGCAGCCGATTGGTGGCAAGAAACCTAGGAGATCCTCCATGCTAGCGAAATGATCCCTATTAATCTATATAAACTAAATACTAGTTCATCAGAACTCTGCACTGACCTAATTTCTTTTTCAAATATTTGGAGATTCAGCAGGGTCTGCAGCTCATGGAGAAGTGGGATGGATTATAATTCGCACAATGGACAGCATCTGCATCGCCATCATAACCGTCATCATTGTTCCAGAAATCAATCTTTATCGTCCCCTCTGCTCGCGAAAGACTGATTTATCTGTATTACCACTGGAACAACGATGATGATTATGATGGCGATGCAGATTCTGTCTATTGTGCAAATTATAATCCATCCCACTTCTCCATGAACTCCAAACCCGGCGGAATCTAAGCATGTGAAAAAGGAATGAATTAGGTCAGTGCTTATCAGTACTGATCTACTAGTATTTAGTTTAAAAAGATAGCTTAATCACCTCGCTCGCATCGAGGATCTCGTGAAGATCTTAGCCCATAAGCCGCTACCTGTAACACGTATATAGATTAAAAGAAAAAAATGTTCTTGCAACCATTTACAAGCTAAAAAGCTCCGGTGGAAGAAACCAATATAGAAATGAAAGAAATCCCGACCAACAACGGATCTAGATTTTTGAGATACTTGTTCCCCTCGTGTCGATTCAGCCTTGAGGATTACCAAATTTGTAGCGTCAGAATTTCATATTAGTTTTTTGTCATTTCCAGCACTTTGTTGAACATCTAGACAGGGCAATGGATGATTTAACTATACTTTCTTTGACGAGTGCCTATAATCACCAACCAACCCATGCGATCTCTATCTATAGATATTGATATATAGGCGGCAGGCGGAATCGATTAGACCTGGGAACAACTGTTATCTGCTAGTCACATCACAGAGGAAACCTCAAACCATGAATACTACCTCTGCTCAGAACATCGGGACGACGTGCACGAAAGCGCGTTTCCCGTGGTTGTACAACGTTCAGATCGACACATTGGTTGTGAATTACGCAGACAAGGAAGCAAATGGTGGAAGGTAATGAAGGCATAGAAGCAAGTGGTGTAACCAAATAACAGTCGAATGTCACCTCTCCTTTTAGTTGATTTGAGGATGATGGCCCTTGAACAAATGAAGAAACAGGAAAGAATTAGAATAGGAATGGAAATGATACAATAACCCAACATCATGTCTAAGCATCGAGAAAAGTTTTGTATTTTAGAGCCTCCTTATACAAACCAGGAAAATCTTGCTTGGTATCATAATAGGGGAACGATCACCTTACTTTAAGTTACTGAAGACGAAGGAAGCATGCTTTAGTTCAACTATACTTTTGACTTTGTTCTTCATTCATGACATTATGTATTGGATCCTTTTAAAGGTCACCAAGTGTATTAGATAACCTAAATCATATGAGATGTGTAATATATATAGTACTAACATGGTGTGTATATATATACACTTATTCAAGAAGACTATATATACTCATCAAGGTTAAGGAATCAAGAAGGTTATATATACTCAACAAGGTTAAAGAAGTTTGTATGTGAGAATGTGATTTTGAGTTTGTTTCTTTTGACCTTTTATATTGGAGTCTTTTTTTAGAGGTTACCAAGTGTATTACATAAATATAGATGTGAAATGTTGTCTGTAATAAATTCATCTTATTCAAACATTTAAATTTAATATAAATTTGAATTAATTTATATTTGAACATGTGTTTTTGTTTTTTTATTCAAGTTATAAGTTCATTGTTGTTGGTGTGAAGTGGGAAGATCCGGGGTTAATCATTAATAAACCAACAAAACCCTTAGACCCCGGCTCTTTCAACATCACCTGCAAGCAAGTGAAGTCTCACCCCAGGCATCTAGAAAGGTTGCAGGAACCAAGGTTTTGCAGTGATGAAGGGAAGTGAGGCATTCAACACACTCATATTTTGCACTATCCATTCATCTAATATGTGCATAGGCTTTGTTACTTAACCATTGATATTCACTCATTATACCTTGTGTGTGATATTACCTTACTTCACATTCATTCAATTATCAGTTATTTCAGTTTGTGACAATATAACAACATATATGAATAACATATTCATAATACTAATCATTCTATTATATCCATATCACACACAAATCAACACATCAAGGCACAAGCTTTAATGTGGTTCACCCCAATCTGGGCTATGTCCACAACGACTAGCTTCTTATATTAGTCATTTATAGTCTTCTTACAAATGTACATTGTGCTTACAAAGAGATGCAATAGTAACCATTACTCAAATCTCCCTAGCCATTATGTTGCAGTCATAAATCAAAACATTCGAACACTTAGTCAATTCTTCACTCAAGCTCTCACTCCAAAACTCATCATTAACTCAGTTCACTCATCATCCAACTACTACTTCTACCCAAAAACCCATTACAATTTATAGCTTTACAATAGGGCTGAACATGTTACAATGTGAACAAAAAGTCCCAAAATCCTATCTACTTTCATCTTTTTACACGGCTTTGTATGCATGTTTCTCCTTAACCAAAATGAAAACTTAACCAAAATGTTTGTCTAACAATTATCTCCCAAACAAAAAGATCTTGTAAATGGATACTTGACATCCAAATTCTCATTTATTTATTTATATATATATATATATATATATATATATATATATATATATATAATTGTTATAATTTAAATAAATATAAATTTATATTAACATTCATAAATAAATACAAATTTATTTAAATCCACCAAAGATTTGAGTTTTATTTTTTTAATTGTTTAAATTATTTTATAATTCAAAATTAAAATAAATTCAAATTACTAATTAATTAATTTAAAAATAATTATATATAATTATTTTCAAATATAACTATATGGCTAATCAATATAATAAATTTTATAAAATCAATATCCTAGTTTAAATGGATAATTTAATCTCACTTTAACTTTATTTAAAAATATTGAAATAAGACATCTCACTTATTTGTATATTTGGGGAAAACTTTGTAATTTGTGTTTACAAAGAAAATTTTATTGTTATTATTGCGATGTTAAGAGTAAGTTTGATCTCTAAGATCTTTAGTATGAGGTTGAATTACAATTGTGTTTTAGTATTTAAATTTCATGGATACTATGATTGAATGTAACCAGTTTTTAGTTTTGGAATATGAACAAAAACTATTTTGGATTATTTTGGATTAACAAGCAATTCATGTTTTTCAAATGCTAGAAAAGAGATTAACTACCTAAAACTTAAAAACATCTAACATAAATTAAAATTAACCTACTTAAAAACCACTTATAAATTATTTTAAATTATAATATTTTATTTACACACAAATCTTTAAATTATTTTAATAACCATTAAACCTCTATCTCTAAATATTTGTAAACTTCTCCTACCTAAGAAAAACATTAATTCCACTATTTAAAATAACATATCCCTACGCATACCATAAAAAGGTATTCACAATGAAATATTGTTTCAACGCATAGAGATAAAATACAAAAGTGAATTTGAATCACAACAAAATATTTTATTAACATTACTTTTGTGATATGGATGCCATAGGATTTTGTGTCCTCGAATAAAAGTTTCCCTACATAAAGTGTCTTCAACAACCATGTCTCACCAATAGCCACAAATTTTGACAATTGATTGTTCATCTCATCATTGATGTTCCCTTGTGTTCTCCATTTTTTAATTAATCCTCATAGAGGATTAAGTTCTTAAACAAAAAAATATGATATCGTTAAGGATGACTTGCATGATATTATAAATGTCACTTGGAATATACAAATTATCTCCATTGCTTTAAAGTATCTCATGTATGTAGTTTATGGATTTAGAAAAGTGTATGAGGTATAAACAAGTTCCATATGGATTTGGAATAGTGTATGAGGTCTAAAAGTGTATGAGGTATAAACAAGTTGCATATGGATTTGGAACAGTGTATGAGGTCTATACAAGTTGCATATGGATTTGGAATAGTGTATGAGGTATATACAAGTGGGATGAATTTAGAATATTATTAATAAGTGGGATGAATTTAGAATATTATTAATAATGATTATTATTAATAAGTATTATTACTATGCTTTCGAGATATGATTATTATTATATTTTTAAGATTGGAAAGAGTGTTAAAACAAATTAAATAGAGATATTTTAAAAAAAAGTAAAGAAAAGAGTAAAAGAATATTTTTTTTTTTTGTAAATTAGAGTTTGTATTGAATCTTGTCAAAAAAAAGTTACAACTGTTTATAGTTTCTAATCATATGTGGCAGTGGTGTTTTTCTGGGAAACCACCGCTACCACTTGTCCAAAAAATAAGATTGTAACATGCAAAAAGAGACTTCTATGACATGCACATCGAACTATTGATTGCTAGACTTAAACAGAAAGAAAAACGCAGGCCAACCTCCCATGCTTGCCAGTAAATGAATGTAGATAGAAACCTGAAACATGAAATTACTTAGAAACCTAGATCGAGCCTTGGCCTAGCGTAGACCTGACACTCCTGTAATTTGTCCCTGTTGCGAACCCCGATAGCTTGCCAGAGGTCTTGAAGGAAGGACATCAAAATGTCCACACGGCTCCAATGTTCTACGTCTTTTCTTCGCAGATCAAGAATAGTTGACTTGACCTCCCCTAGGCCCCTTTTGAGGTCGCTCAATGAGTCCATGATTGTTGTTCGATCTTCACACTTGTCACAAATGAGGCGGAGAGGGGTGGACCACAAAGAGTTAGAAGAAGTGGAAGGAGAAAAAATGGGAGTGGAGGTGGTGGGGGTGTGTCGAATGGGAGAAGGTGTAGGTGGAGGCTGGCGAGGACGGGAGGGGGGAGGAGGTCTGAAACCCAATGAATTTTCTAGGGTATCAAACCACTTGATTCTATAGACATAGGGGTTCGAGAGAGGGAAGAGGTTAGGGGTCATCTCACGGGGTGGATGGTCGGGGATAGGAGCAGCAAAAAGAGCCAAGAGGGGGAAGATTTTGATTTCAAGGGGAGGGTCATGGGTCGGCGGCTCCCTTCCCCTCGCCACATACCAAGCGGCTACTCTCTTGGCATTTCCTCTAAGGTGGGGCATGGAGGTACCAGGCAACGGTCTGAGACATAAGACGAAGAGGATCAACAAACCTTGAGAGAAAAGGCTCGAGCCTGGAGTTCTTGTATCTGAATGGAGGTTGCACCAAAGGCGAGGCATGAGCCTAGAGAGAATAAGAACCAGGGAGAGTTGGTCATGGAAACAATGAGGGGGCGAACAAGGTTTAGTTTGTCCGAGCTTGGCTTTAGGAAGGTAGTGTGGAGGAACGGATGTGATTGAGGAGGCATCCTTCATGGAACCATGAAAACTCCCATGCCGCAGAGATTCCAAATCGTGCGGCAGGCTAGCTGTGACTGAAGTTTTGAGAGTGACAACAGATGTTTTAAATACATGAGGTGACGAAAGTGGGGAGGTAAGAATGATCGGGTGCTAGGTGGCTAGACGCCTGGCCAGGTGGCGCCCCCATGGTCTATCAACATGTTGAGCTTGGAAGCACCCCATCTGGGGGAAGGAGTAAAAGAATATTAAAAGAAAATTAAATAGGGATATTTTAAAAACAAATAAAGAAAGTAGTATTTCTTTTTTAAATTGGATTATATTATATTTTTTTCACATATATTAATATTTTTTTTTCAATATGTAATTTTTGATCTTATTGTTATTCTTTCTAAATCACAAGATTACTTCTTGTCGCCCACAACTTCATGACCATGTGTGTTATTTTACACCAAAAGTAGAGGAATTGGTTGGTGTAAACAAAACACTTCTTTCACCGCACCACAAAGGTAAGGAAGATGATTAATTCCACTTTGTTCCACCATTCAGTTGCACCCAACTACCTTGTCCATTAGTTCCAAGGTAAAAGTAATTGAATTTAATTGCACAAACCTTTTTATGGAGCATTGGTCTTTATAATTCTAATAGTAAGAATATAAATAATATAAATTCATTGATATTGCTCCATTGTCCTACTTGAATACTTGTCAAGATTTTCAAATCTCTAGTTCTCCTGACATATTGAATCCAACTATAATTTGATATGTTATTATGTATTGTTTCTAATTCATTACATAATGTGCAAATTGGAGAATTATCATACATTTTGTTATTTGAGTAACAAATTCTTATGCATGCACTTATAGGACTTGATGGGTAGACATATTTGACTAACAATAAGTTCTTACACATGAACACATAGGATTTGATGGGAACAATGTATCTTATCAAATCCATGAAGCATATAGTTGTTGGGTGAAAGTAGAGTGACTGGGTAGGTTGGTTATAAGGTGGTGGTATACATGGAGAAAACCAATGGGCTAGTGATTTTTATTTTGTCTCCGTGCCTATCTTGTCGGAAATATCTTGCTCTGGTCCCTCTCTTAGTAGAAAAAATCATGGCTGATTATTATTTTGTGTGTGTGAGAGAGACTAATGTATTGTGCTATTTTGGGGGGGATTTTATTGTTAGAATAACTATTTAAACATTAATTATTATCATATTATATTGTGAATAGGGTGATTAGTTGATTATAAAAAGAAATTTCAAATTAATATAATTGGTTTGACAATCATACTTGAATTATTATCATAATCCAATAAGTTATCAAGTCATGTGACATTCCAATTTTGAATGACCAAAGAATTACACATGACAAAGTGTTATAGTTCGAAAGTCCTCCAATAATTTCCAATCTACACATGCATTTGCATCCATGGAAAGGATGTCACTCCTGTGAAGTTCAATACATGTGGTTAATAGTCAACATTTCATCCATAAGTCTAGCATATGAAAAACTTGGATGATCTTGCAAGGTCAAAAAAGTAATGTCTTTGTTCATTACAAAATGAACCCAATTAACTAAGCAAATTATTGGATGGAATTAAATTAAAGTTGTCTATTATTGTTAGGTATAATTTTAAGGATGGAAATTTATATTAAAATGTAGAAAGCTAGGATAATCTTACTAGTAATTGATATGCAAAATGTAAAATGTTTGACGATACTATTGTAAAAATATTCAAATTTTTAAGAATTTTATATAGTTTCTATAACATTTTGGTAATTTTTAAGGTAAAACAATATTATTCTATGGAATTTGGGCGAATCATTTTTAGAAAAAAATGGAAATTGGTGAATCTTTTTTGAAGAAAAACCAAGAAAAATTAGCCCATTTACAAAATTTAACCCCTAAAATCATCTAGAATTATTGTGCATTTCATCTTAAAAAAAATGAAATTCAATCACTTCATTAATATTTTAACTCCTCTAACGCAATATTAAATATTTCAACACATGCTTAGATTAAAATCCTTTACACTCCCTACCATCTCCCACAATCCAAGAAGTCGACTAAATCTTATATTTTATGTTTCATATCCAAATATAATATTATGATATTATGAGAGAACAATTCATGGTTTTAAGATTTTCTAGAAATCGTTTAAAAAACACGTTAATTATTTCCATTATGTTCTTGGAGATTATCGAATATGAATTTTTTTAATAGATAAAAGAAAAATATTGAAATTGAAATATGTTTGATCAAATTTAAATCTTACACTCTCTTCCTAAATTCAATGGCAATCATGTAAGATAGATGCCCAATTTTATTTTTTTTAAACAATTAGCTGATAATGGTCATCTTAAACCAGGAGTTGCATCAGTATGATTATACCATCTCAAACGATGTTAATGATAGTGGCTTTCTAGTTGATACCAAAAAAACTAATGGATTTCCATGGCCTATTATTATATTAAAAGAATCTCATAAAATATGTTTGTTGAAAATAATGATTATATGTACATTCATTTCAATTAAGATGTAAATATGTATCCCGTTTAATGATAGTGCTAGAACTTGCGAGAAGATACGTATAAGTTAAGCTTAGAAGAAAGGGGCATGTTATTTCCATCTTCATCATTAAAGGAAGACAATTCCATGGGCCATGCTGTTGCTAATCCACATGACAATAATAAGATTATATATATTTATACACAATGTTTTATATATTAGTTTACAAGTTGCTTTGTATCTTCAACTACATGTAGTAATTGATGCACTTTGAAAATTACGATGTTGTTGTGACGTCTCCCGGCTCAATTGAGAAATATCATGGTGTAGAATATTCTTACGATTTAAAATTTATGTTTCTAAATAAAATTTCTATAGTATTCAGCAATGAATTACAACTGGGATTTAGCTACTGATATTTATCATTACATTGATGCATCTACAACATACTAAAATATAAAATATACATGAATGCAATTTAATTCAACACTACAATATAAGAATTATTCTTATATACATAGAATTTATGTACAATAGTTAAACTCATAAACACAACACATACATCAACTAACGTTTCACCCAACCATAAACTGATTGTTCCAGATATCAACAACCAATCATCCCCAACCTGAGTCTAGTAATCCACAAAGAGGGTGGTCAATCATTGTTCACTCATAGCTCATCAAAATCACAACTCAAACACATCTCTTCATGGATGGTCAACATCGTCACCATATGTTCTTCATATATAGAGCACTCATCATTGTAATAAGATATTCATTCATATACAATATCTTGTCTTATGAAAAATCAACATGGTATCAGAGTGGGACTGGGCTTGATTCCCTCACATGAGGGCTAGGAAAATGAGAGTTCTCCAACTATTTATAAGAAAGAAGAGTAAATTTAATTTTAAATTTAATTTTCAAAGAGACGTGTCTTTTTGGATCAATTTAATATTACTATAAGAAAACATAACAATAGACACATATTTTTCTCTCTCACACGTGGGAAGTTCTAAGGAAGAGGCCGAAGTTTCTAAGTAGTTGAAATTTTCTGAGTGTAATTACTTAGTGATGTTCTAAAGTTTACTAAAGTAATATCGTTTGAAGTAATTACCACTTGCAAAAAATTGTGCTTGTCTAATTTAAAACTAGAAAATCAACATGGTTAGTCGTATGACATCGAGTATATGATGGATGTGTGTTAGTAGAAGATGTATCATTTCAAGGTTCATTGTATATAATTGTGCACAAGATAAATTGATCTTCTATAGGAGATGTTTTTTTGTTGATCTTGTTTTTTGTTCTGGGCACACCATAGGTAATATCTCTAAGAAGGAGCCATAATGATAGTTGAAGGAAGCAACATGAATCAATACTATCCATTCATATAAGTATGCACATCCATGTAATGAATAAGGAGAGGAAGTCAACACATGTAGAGGGAGTGTTGATATTTTATGTAATTTTGGAAGTTATTCTTAAGTGTTAATGTTTTAGCATCGGGATGACATTCTCCTGGGATTGGTCGTGGCAATTTGACCAATGGAGAATGTCCCTTACATAGTATTCTAAGAACATAAGACTCAAAGTGTGTGTATTTCAACATTTGGAAGGACTGAAATTCTTCCCGTGGCACAGATGACAACCTAATTAGGAAGAATGGTCCTTGTAGTCACAACACTTTGTTGAGTACGTGACAACTGCGAGACACTTAGTGTGCAGATTGAAGAAGGATTTATATGGATTAAAGTAGGCACCCAAAACATTGATCTAGGTGGATATTGGTGGCCACCCACCTTTTTCAACTGGCTCAAAACAATTTTCTAGCAATTTTGGTAATTTACTATTTTTAGCAGTTTTTAACTTCCAGGGCCATTTTGAGGGAATAAATGAAGGCTTTCCGGGATAGGAATTCTCAATGATTTCCAAAGGTTATGACTGATCCTCCAAAATTAATATCCTTGATGATACCTTTCCAATGAGCTATCACGCACCCCAAACGACGATCGTATACCAAAGTTACACCTTCGAGAAGTTGATACAACAAACTACCCAAAACGGGGTCCTCAAAATTGTTGGTTTTTCATCTTCGGGGGTTAGGGTTTTGGATTTTATTTATGACAAAAATTTCATTGGAGCCTCATTTTAAAATCATATTCTTGCGAATGTGAGTAGCAGACACATCTCTTCTCAAAGATAAGATGCCACCATTCTAGTGAGTGTTTCATTTATTTTTACAGTCTTTGTACATTTCCTTTCATTAATAGAAAATTGTGTATTACTGTATCTTTGTGTTTATGGTTTCATCTCTGATACATTTATTTTATATTATTGGATATCTGAGATATCTTTGTACATTGCTTTATTATATCTCTACTCTCATTTTGTGCCGAAAATAATTTGGATCAGTGGTATTAGAGCAAGCTGCTCTTGATCATTTTTCAGTGCATATCCCCAATGCGGTATGAGTATAGCAAGTTGGGTATTGATATTTTCTATATTGAAGACAATCTCTTTCTCACGTCCAAGAAACCTTCCATGGTGGAAGAAAATAAAAACGATAGAGTAGACAATTCTATTAATCTGTTGCTTGAGTAATCTCTCATGCGACAGAGGGATGAAATGATGAAGAATTTTTCCCACATCATTGAACGCATGTCGACTAGTACATGAGATGGACCGCACTCCAAAAAGAGAGGGGCCAAGAAGTTATGGAGTTCACTAATATTTTCCATACATTATGCACCAAGTTGGGTATCAAATATTTCAAATGACATTTGGTTCTGAAATACTGTGGGGCTCTACACAGATACATCCAAACTGAAATGGATTTTCTAGACATCTCATCACACAGTGCTACTTATCGATATATTGTTAAAATTGAGAAAACATTTAAGCACCAGAACAAACGTGAGTTCGGGTATACAAATACGCAACAACCAAAGTATGATAACGACGTCCCTAACAAAAAGTGTCATGAAAACCAGTCCAAGACAAAGGAAAATAAGGGTCACAGAAAGACGAAGAAGGACACCGGAAAATGGTGTGATTTTCACAAAATCCCTTGGCACAACACCGATGAATGTCACTGAAAGCAGTCATTGGTGGTCGAGATCAAAGACAAGGAGCTGAACCTTGATTCAAAATCCGATTAAGAAAATATTGATAGAAGATATATTATCAATGTAGACCCTACTACTATTGTCGCGACTACAACAATTCAACCAGAAGAACCCACAGATCCTTAAGAGGGGGAGTGTCTTTTTCATTCACATATGTGGGTGAAGGGGACCCCACTGCATTTTATTGTTGATAGCGGAAGCTAGAAGAAACTCATCTCAGTAGAGGTCATGAAATAGTTGGGATGCTCGATAACACCACACCCGCAACCATACAACATTGGGTTGCTTCACCAAGGACAAGATCTTCATGTCAGCCAACAATGTTGATTGTCATATGATATCCAATACTTCAAGGATGAGGTATTATGTGATTTTTCCCTGCTGGATGTCTGTGATGTTCTCTTGGGCCAACAATATATGTAGAAGCACCATGCTATCTATGAGTCTCGACCCCATAGTGTCATTGTTACTCTGGAGGGTCAAATCTATATAATACCATAGATAGTTCCAACTAATTTCCCACCTAAACAATGTTGTAAGGTAGTATCTCATACTACAAAACTCATCTTCTTCACAATCTATTCAAAAGGTAATCAGAAGGATATTGTAACCACTACAGCCTCTTCCCAAGCATCTTCTATCCAAAAGAAGCAGGTTGGCAAGATTGTAGCAAAGTATAAATATTCCTTCTGCACACATGCATCTCATGTATACAGACTAGTTAAAAAGGTTCAACCCTTCCAGCCACAGGTTCGTGACAACCTACAACAAGCTAAGAGGTCCAACTTCTCCAACAATGTAAATAACTCATCAAGATGCAGATTCAGAAAACATTTTTCCCTCTCCCAAGGAACTCAAATTAATGGATAACATTTCTTCCTATGGAGGGAAGATTTATCCAGGTGGATATTGGTTGCCACTCACCAATTCCAACTGGCTCAAAATAGTTTTCTGACAATTTTGGAAATTTACTATTTTTAGCAGTTTTTAACTTCTGGGGCCATTTTGAGGGACTAAATGAAGGGTTTTTGGGATACATTTTCTCAATTATAAACAAAGTCTTTGAACGAGCCTTCAAAATTAATCTCCTTGACGATACCTTTCTAATGAGATATCATACGCCCCAAATAGAGATCATATGCCAAAGTTACACCCCCAGGAAGTTGATACACCAAACTACCCAAAACAGGGTCCATAAAATTGTTGGTTTTTCATCTTACGAGGTTAGGTTTTTGGATTTTCTTTATGATAAAAAGGACTTTGGAGCCTCATTGTAAAATAATCTTCTTGTGAATGTGAGTAGCAGACACATCTCTTCTCAAAGATAAGCTTCCACCATTCTAGTGAGTCTTTCACTCTGTATTTTTACAGTCTTTGTATATATTTTCTCATTAATAGAAAATTGTGTATTATTGTATCTTTGTGTTTACGGTTGCATGTATGATATATTTATGTTATATTATTGGATATTAAATATATCTATGTACATTTATTTATTATATCTCTTCTCTCATTTCGTGTCAAAAATAATCTGGATCAGATGTGGAAAATATCATCTCACAATGTAAGAGAAAAAAACTGGCTCTTGAGTTTGAGATGAAATATTTTAGGATGATGCATTACTTTTTGGGTCTCGAGGTATGGCAGAGAAAAGATGAGATCATTCTGAATCAAGGGAAGCATACATTAGAAATATTAAAGAGGTATGGGGTGTTGGATTACAAGGAAATGGCTACACTTATGGTATCAAATATGAATTTGTTGCAGGATACGACTTTAGAGACCGTGGATGTTAGTTTAGACAGGGAGATGGTGGATTCCTTGATGAACATGACGAAAAGAAGAATGGATATATGTTTTGTGGTGAACACCCTGAGTCAATCTATGGAGTAGCCTAGGTAGGTTCATTTGGTCACAGAAAAACATGTTATGAGGTACCCTAAGGGTAAATCGTATTATGTTCTCAGGTATGTGATAGACCATGAGTTTAGTTTATGTGGATATTCATGTTAAGAACCAAACATCAATATGGCATAGAAGAACCTCAGGAAAAGTACTCAATGCCTTGAAAAACAGATAATTTCAGATAATAAGCCTCTTCGAGGAGGAAACCTCCTTTTACCCCACTTAAATGTTCAAGTACAAGATGATTCAAAATGAAAATGTCTCCTTGGTATATATAGGAGACTAGGAGGTATAATTACAACTAATGGCCTA
>ML795667.1:115073-166404 GCA_009831015.1 Picea engelmannii | reverse complement strand
TAACCAGTAAACCAATTCACACAGACACAAAACAACACTCACAGCTAATCTACTCTCACACTGTTAATTTACTCTCCTACAACTAACCTATTCCTACAGCAGATTGATCTCACATTTCTCTCATATTCCTGGGCACTCCGTGACCTGGGCACTCCGTGAGGAGCTAAGCCCAGCTAGGCTCTGATACCATGATAGAAATCATGAGAGCAGTGAGACACATGAAATACACACAGAAAAATAGATTGTATTACTATATTAAACACAACACAGTACACATATATATAGTTGGATTCAGATCCAACTGATTCCATTCATGGAGGGAGAGGTTGAGAGAATATCTCAACAACTTCCTATAAATCTTCAACCAGCCCCTAAATTAATCATTAATTCTAACAGTTGGTTGAAAGTGACTTGGTCGAATAACTAAATTAAGACATAGGTGGGCTATAGAGTCCTTAATTTGACCATAAGTTGGATGCTCTTAGTCTAATTTGGCAGGTGGCACTATTAAGTTTTAGTATATTGAATTATATGAACTAGTTAAATTTGTTAATTATATTTCTTTGAGTACCTAAATTTATATCAACACATTAACATATAATTAACAATTGAATTAATAATATATTTCTTTATTTTCATTCCATTGTTATATGAATTTGTGATCGTGTAGATAAAAATAATCTAAATGAAGCATGTTTACTCTCAAGTACTTCAAATAATCTAAAATGGTTGGAGACATTCATGTAAATTATAAATTATCAAGTTCACATATAAATCATTATCATAATTTGGCCAAGCTATCTTTACAATGAAATTTTAAATACCTCTTATCATTATATATAAACCATTATCAATTTCAAATATCTCTATTGCAACTTTATTTTGTAAATTTAAGTTAAAAATGTCAATTTCACCTCCATCCGAAAGGGTTAGTTCATTGTTATTACTACATTTTGATGCATTGACACAAATCTCTTTCTTTCAGTTTCTTTGCATATAGAAATGCATTAGTTCATTGTTATTACTACATTTTGATGCATTGACACAAATCTCTTTCTTTCAGTTTCTTTGCATATAGAAATGCATTGGCACCAACTTTTTTTCTTTCATTTTTTTTTTTTTTATATGTATAGCAATTAAGTATAATTTTCTTATTTTAATAATGTTTAAAAATAAAAAATAAAATTTCAAAGATATATGTAACAATTAAGTGTAATTTTTTTATTTTAATAAATAAAAAATTAAATTCCAAAAACAACTATAAAACAATTTTTATTGATAATTTTTTTTATTGTTTAGAAAAAATACTACTTGACAATGCAAAATCTCAACCAAATCAACCCTAAATTAGAAAAAGAATAAAACATTTCAAAATAAAATATTTAAAAATAAATTACACCTAAAAAAACCCAAACATTATAAATAAAGCAAAACACAAAACATTCCAAAATAAAAAATTTAGAGATAAATTAGTTGTTTAACATTCGGTTGATATATTCTCCAAAACCCTCCTTATATAATGATGATATAATATATCATTGTTCCTAATATCATTTTTCTTATATATAATATAACTATTTTATAAGGTTTACATATTATTATCTTTTTAATTTAAAAAAGAAAATACATATTTTTAATTGTTAAATATGTTGTAATAAAAGTAGTGACGTGTTATTAAATAAACTATAAGTAATTACATACAGTAATATGTTATTAATAACATCTAAAAAATAAACCAATTTGAATCCATATTAAACCTAGAGTGAAGTTAGAGAAATTAATTTTTTTTAAGTATAATTTTTTTATCATTTAGTATTAAAAAAATAATACATGACTTCTAATTAAATGATAAAGAAATTTACACTTTAATAAATTTGATTACTTTAAGTACCTAGCAAATCTGGATTTAAAATTGATTTACACTTTTTTTATTATAAACAAAAATAATTGTTTTATTAAAAATAATAATAATATAACAATAAATAAAAAATTATTTATATTTTGTAAGATTTTTAAATTCTGAACATATTTCAAAATCTATTTTAAACGACAAAATTTTGTTGCAATGCTCATAAAAGTAGTATAACCATAACCAAAAATCTATTTATATACATCTGTATTTTTATAAGATTTGAGTTCTTCTAGAATAAACTTATTTCAAAATTTATTTATTAATTAAACTAATGATAATATCATTTTCTTAATATATTTTTCATCTCCTTAATATAATTTTAATATGTTATATTTTAATTAGGGCGGTGATATTATCGAAGAAACAGATACATTCCAACCCATGTTAATAACCTGGTGGACATAGTCAATTGGAAAGGGCAAGACACATATTGAAATCTTCAATTTCCAATCGTCTCAAGACATGTTCTGTTAAAAACTCTAATCAGAGTTTGTTAGTTTATCTAACAGTTATATAGTTACGTGATAGTTATGGTATATTTGTATTATATATGTACGTCTATGTACATGATTATTTGCTCTCTCATTGATGATTATAGAGTATGCCTTTCCTGCCAATATTGTATTTATCTTTGTTCATCAGGATTTCTTGATTGCTTCAGTTATTTCTATTATGTTTCTGCTCTTTTCTTCATTATGAATCTAACAGTGGTATTAGAGCATGATATTGATCTTATGAGCCTGCCTGTACTTGAGTTTCGATTTTTATCTTCTTGTACTTGAGTTTTGATTCCATCATTACCTGGCTGGTAACCTCGGAAGTCCTCTTGCACAAAATCATTTTTTTCATCTTCTTTCATACGAGGGAAAATATCCCCACCTAGGTGGATTTCCCGTAGGAAAAAAATAACCAGAGGCTCCCAAACCGAATGCGGTTAGTTATTTATGTTCTTGTATTTGTCTCTTACTTTGTTTAATTCCTCCAACAAAGGTTCAACAAACAGAGTTTCCATGACGTTGTCCTGATAGGCATGGGCAAAATACTTGGTTATTTCCAAAGAGACTTCACCCACTCCATCAATGTCCCGAGATTTGATCATGGAAAATGTGATTGCATCGATCAAATGGCCTCGGTACCTACAAGACAATGTAAAATGAGGTTCCAAATCGATTTGGGAGCCGGGATTTCGAAAAATATTGGGAATTAGGTGGTTGATCCTTCAACAATCATTGTTATTATCACCACCAATATGGATTCAAAGGCCAAATTTGTCAACATGGACGCCTAGTTCAATTTTTTAATGATATTTATCTATATTTTTTAGCGTATTTGTGATATGTAATTATAGTTCGAATGATATTCAAGATTTTTTACATTTTTTTTAACAATACTACCAAATACCATTACCAGAGTGCATCTATGATCTTAGTGTCTCTGGGATGGTGAATGGAGATTGTGAATGGATGAAGCATGAAGATGAAAGAAACTGTGAGAAGCCCGCAATTGCCATCATTAGCTGGGACAAACTATTTGCAAGAAGAATCACACGTAAGACCAATGAAGAACGTTGAAAAGAGACCGCCCTGTGTGCAAGGTGGGAGCAGTAAACATCCAAGGCAAGTCGATGTGTAAACCATCTTGCGTGCTTGGATAGAGTTAGACGCAACCGAGGAAAGAAAGTGTTCAGTTTTGAGAAAGACGACGTTACAGAGAGAAAATCGTGTGAGTTGTAGAGAGGAAGTATGATGAGCATCATTGGCAATCATGTGGAGAAATGCTTATCAACGTCAAGGAATCTGTACGGGAGCTCAACGCTGGCAGTTGTAGTAGATATTTTGAAGCACACCTGAACTTCAGTGCTAGAATTAATCTTTTGAGGCATGCTTGAATGATTGCCAGTGAAGTGGGAGTTTCCACTCTTTCTTTGGAATACGACTGGTCTAGATAATCATTAGGTTAAGTTTTAGAGTAGACAAGTAGCCATGGGAAACACTAAGAGTCCTATGTGATAAATAGAGTTTTTGTATGCCCGAATGAGGTGAGTCGGTAGTTGGATGGAATAGAAGTTAGGAGAAGATTTCAGTAGTTTTTGTTGTTCATTTATAGTTTTAGCCATTTTTCATTTATGAATATAACATAGGAAAATTGACCTAATGGATTGTAGAAATTTCAATACACTTAATGTATTTCCTGCGATTCTCCTGATCTAACAATAATATGCCACTATTAAATACATAATAGCTTCTACTAATATTCTTGTAGAAATTAAACCACGATCACAAAGTGAAATATCAAGAACACATAACACAAAAGTTTTTCCAGGAAGGCATATATCTAAAAGCCCCATTATCATATATTATATATATCATGGATCATGAAACAATCTCATACAAAAATCTAATCCAAGAGCTCTCAGTACAATAAAATCATCTCGTACTGTCATACAAAAACTCATCAAATACATGTGTCAATTCTCTGTGTCCAGATAGTCTGCCTCCTCTGTACAATCCCTGCAAATAGAATTCTCACAATGAATTTGAATTGCCTAGTCTGCACATGCTCATGAGCATATCCACTGCATGTGTGATTGCATGAGTGCACTTCACTCAAATCACAACTTATAGACAAACTGTCCCTTTCACCTGTTATCTCAACTGGGTCTCCATTGGATCTGACATGCATGTAGTTAACCATGATGAATCTTCAGTTGCATGTGAGTTCACTGATTTGAATTAATTAATAATTAATTCAGTGAACTCTCACTAGTGTAAGTTTAGTTACAACTATTACAACTGGGCTTAACTCACTTAACTGAGTTAAACTACATCATAACTCTCATAACTACACTTATAACTCTATTACAACTCCAACTCACTCAGTTATAAATGAGATAATAGATTAATATTTATTGTCCAATTTATTTAAGGGAAAATTAAATTAGACACATGTCTCTTTTTGACTTTTCAACACTCCCTCTCAACAAGAAAGGGATTATCCTTCACCTCAATCCTGTCTCTATGATATTCAAATTTTCTCTTGGTGAGTGCCTTCGCTAGAATGTCTGCATCCTGATCTTCCATAGGAATGTATTGAAGAAACATGATCTTCTGTTGCACACAATCTCTGAGATGATGATACCAGATATCTATATTCTTAGATCTATCATGAAACACAAGATTAATTGAGAGTTTAATGCAACTCTGATTATTACAATGAATCACTGTTGGATCTAAATGAGAACCAAACAAACCAACCAAGATCTTTCTCATCCAAATAGCCTCACATGCAGCCTGACTTATTGCCATGTATTCTTCTTCCTCTAAAGTGAGTGCCATGGATCTTTGTTTCTTGTTGTACCAAGAAACAATTGTAGATCTGATACTAAAGATCCCCCCTAATGTTCTCTTTATGTCTGTTGGGCTGCCCACCCAATATGTATCCGTGAAACCATGCAACTTCACCTTATCCATTTTTATGTACCATAATCCATACTCAGATGTGCCCTTCAGATATCTCAGGACATGTTTACCAGCCTTCCAAAAGAGTTTGGTAGGATTAACCATCGCTTGACTTAGCTGGTTAAACGCATAGAAAATGTTCACTCTCATGTTCACTAAATACATTAGTGAACCCACTAACTCTCTATAGACAATAGCATCCACTACCTCTCCAGAAGTAGCATCATTTTTCCTCTAGTTTCCTGGAAGAGGAATATCCATGGGGTTGCAGCCTTCCATGTGAAACTTACCCAGTATCTCCCTTGTATACTTTCCTTGAGACACAAAAAGTTCACCATCTCACTACCATATTTCCAATCCAAGGAAATAATTAAGAAGGCCCAAATCCTTCATCTCGAACTCCTTTGCAAGGTCATCCTTGTATGAGTGTATCAGTTTCTCATCACCAATCACTATTAAATAATCAACATAAAGAACGATGATTAAGATCTTACCCTCCACCAAAATTTGGTATAGGTTTGCATCTGCTTCACTTTTGGTGAAGCCCAATCGGATGAAATAGTTGTCTATCTGAGTGTACCAAGCACGGGGTGCTTGATTTAGCCCATACAATGTTCTCTTGAGTCTTCACACATGTGAATCCTTTTCAAAGGTATCTAAACCTTTTGGTTGTTCAATGTACACTTTTTCCTCAATGATCCAATTGAGAAACACAGTTTTTACATCCATCTGATGAATGTGCCAACCCATCTATGTTGAGAGTGAAAGGATGGATATTATGGAAGAGTACCTTGCAATAGGTGAAAAGGCCTCATCATAATCTATCCCCTCGATCTTTGAGAAGCCCCGGGCCACAAACGTGGCCTTGTATTTCTCCACACTCCCATCAGCAACTTTCTTTACCTTGTAGATCCATCTCGAATCTACTACTAATTTGTCGACTGGTCTTGGGACAATTTCCCATGCACTGTTTTTTACAATGGAGTCATACTCCTCTACCATAGCATTAAACCAAGTGGGATCCTGCACTACTTCCTGAAAGGAAGATGGTTTAGTCACAATACATTTTCTCATGAGAGCCATGTATCCAACAAATCGATTAGGAGACTGTCTCTGTCTGCATTGTGAAGTAGGGGCTCCTACATTCTGTGCAACATCTAGTCTCAATCTGTCAGCTTCTGTGGTGTTCTATATACCATTTATGATGGATGGATCTGCATGAGTGGTTTCCTCCACTCCATGAACCTCCTCATGTGGTTGATCCACATCTTGAGACTCATCTTTGGGAACCAACAATTCCTCTTCTGCATGCAAGTCTATCTCCCTCCCAAGCGACAATCGCATGGATTTCCCTCATGGAATTTATATCCCGTCACATAAAAGTCATCTTACTATTAGGAAAATACACACAATAATTATGGGGTGTTTCTGTGTACCAAACAAATATCCCAACTTCAGTAGTCGGTTCCAACTTCTTCCTAGAATCCTTGGTCACATGCACATAAACAGATGAGCCAAAAAATTTTAAATGAGAAACATCAGGTTTATTACTAGTGAAATCTTCTTCAGGTGTACTCATGCCAAGCATTCTATGAGGACAACGATTTTTCACATAAATCGCAGTATTGCATGATTCTACCCACAAATGCATTGGTAGGCCCTGATCATGCAACATCGCTTGTGCTGCACCCATAATCGTTCTATTCTTTTTCTCTGCGACCCCATTTTGTTGTGGGTTATGAGGCGCTATGAGTTCTCTTCAAATTCCTTCTCTGCTACAGAAGTCTTTGAATTCGTTAGAGATGTATTCTCCACCATTTTCACTTCTTAGGTCCTTCACTTTCTTCCCCGACTCTTTCTCCACCAATGTTTTAAACTCACAAAACTTTGAGAATGTTTGATCCTTCTTCTGCATGAAGAATATCCAGCATTTACAGGAAAATTCATCAACAAAAATAACATAATACCTATGTTTTGTTGTTCAAGAAACTGAGAATGGTCCACACACATCTATGTGAATTCTCTCCAGGATCACCAACGCACAGTTCTCCTTTTCATGAAAGGTGGACTTTACATACTTCCCCAGGGTGCACCCCTTCTAGTGATCTAACTGAGCAAGTGTTCCCCTTGGAAGTCCAGTAGATATTTTTTGCATGATATTCAAGGATCTATGATGAATATGGCCCAATCGCCTATGACATAATTCGCCCTCATCCAGGCTCACCACTTTTTCTGCCTTGCCCATCATGGCAGCGCAACCATCTACCTCCATCATGTAGAGATTCTTAACTCGAATCCCTATATTCTTGACTTGACCCATTTCTAAATGTCACAGGAAGGATTTTCCATCACTGAAAACAACGTCATAGCCTTTGTCCTCCAACATTGAAACTGAGACCAGGTTTTTATTCAGACCTAGAACATGCATAACATTTTTCAGTTGAAATGGTTTACCGAACTCCCTCTGAAATGTTATGGTACCAATACTAGTCCCACTGTATCGTCCATCGTCACCCATCTCTATATGAATTATGAGATCTTTCTCCTCCAAGTCACTGAAAGACTCTTTATCTCCCGTCATGTGGTAGGAAGCGCCAGTATCCAAATACCACACCGATCCCAATGCACTTGAAGCCATGCATGCAATCAAAGAGAATTCAAGTTCAAATTGTGAGACAAGATCCTCACCAGTTGAAACTCCAACAACCATCTTCTTCTTCCTCTTCTATAGAAAATTAGTAGTGAGATGCCCATGTTCGTGACAATGAAAACACTTCACTTTGGACAAATCCATCTTCTTGACTTTAGACTCAGATTTTGAATGGAATTTCTTCCCTTTCCCTTTCCTTGCCTTCGCATTCAAAGAAAAATCATTTTTATCATCACGCTTTGATTAAGATCCATCTCTGTTGTTCCGCCTGGACTCCTCCTGCACTAGATCCGACCATAGTCATTCCCAATCTGGCAATTTTTCCCTTCCATTGACAGAGTCTTCATAACTGTGCCAACACTTGGGAAGTCCTAGGAGAGCCAAGCTAACCAAATCATCATCAACGACTGTTATTCCCACACTCCCCAACTCATCCAGACATTGGACAAACTTCGTGAGATATTTTGGAATGGAGTCGCCCTTCTCCATATTAATCTTCCTGAGTTTATCTTTGAGCACCAATTTCCAATGGTCGCTGTTGTTTTGGAATAGATGAGTCAAAACCTTCCACATTGCATGTGGTGTGGTTTCCCATGGAGACTTCAGAGAATGTGGTCCCGTACTCCCTCCAATAGAATCCTCCTCACCTTTGACACTTTGTTTTTCCATGCATCAAGATCTGCAGTGTCTGTAGCAACTGTCTTAGGAACATCTTTGTCAATGAATTCCTTCAAGCCATTGTCTTCAAGTACTGCTTCCATCCTGTCCTTCCAAGAAATGCAGTTCGAGTTTCCCTCGAGTGGATACTCCAACCTCAAGACATTGAAAGCCATTTCGATCTTGAATCAACTATAGCACCAAGAAATTCCTTCTGCAAATTCAAATTTTATCCAACCACAAACTCAATTGTTGTAATCCTTCTTGCCCTGGGAGGTTCGCACCTGACCAGTTATTATCCTGAGGGAAGTTCTCACCTCACCTGTGTATAGCTTGTGAACTTTATGAGAGAGTTCGCATTGTAATGCACTGTGGGGTGAGGGAGGTTCACACCTCTCCTTTGAGCAACCTACGAGAATCCTAAGGGAGGTTCAAACCTCTCCTTTTAGTAGGGTGCAAGAATTTCTGAGAGCAAAAATGTGCATAGTTTTCAGTACTAAGGTTCGCACCCTACCAGAGACAGGACCTGCGAAAATACTATAATTTTCTCACCTCACTTTCGTAGCTCCGTGGCTCTGATACCATGTAGATATTTCAATACACTTACTGTATTTCCTAGGATTATCCTGATCTAACAATTATATGTCACTGTTAAATACATAATAGCTTCTACTAATATTCATGTGGAAATTAAACCACGATCACAAAGTGAAATATCAAGAACACATAACACAAACGTTTTTCCGGGAAAGCGTAAAGATAAAAACCCCACTATCATATATTATGTATATCATGGATCATGAAACGATCTGATACAAAACTCTAATCCAAGAGCTCTCAGTACAATACAATCGTCTCACACTATCATACAAAAACTCAACAAGTACATGTGCCAATTCTTTGTGTCCACACAACCTGCCTCCTCTGCACAATCCTTGCAAATAGAATTCTCACAATGAATTCGAATTGCCTAGTATGCACATGCTCATGAGCATATCCACTGCATGTGGGATTGCATGAGTGCACTTCACTCAAATCACAACTGATAGCCAAACTGTCCCTTTCACCTATTATCTCAACTAGGTCTCCACTAGATCTGACATGCATGTAGTTAGCCATGGTGAATCTTCAGTTGCATGTGAGTTCACTGAACTCTCACTACTGTAAGTTTAGTTACAACTAGTACAATTGGGATTAACTCACTTAACTAAGCTAAACTACTTCAAAACTCTCATAACTACACTTATAACTCTGTTACAACTCCAACTCACTCAGTTATAAATCAGACAATAGATTAATATTTATTGTCCAATTTATTTAAGTGAAAAGTAAATTAGACACATGTTTCTTGTTGACTTTTCAACATGGATGGTGTAGACATTGCTTGCAATAATCTGTTATTCTGTTCTCATGAATGAATGCTTTTTTTTATGAGTGGATGGAACTGTGAATGTTAGGATAAGTTTCAATTGTTTCTCTTCTATCAAGGTAGTGCAAGTGTGCACACAGAACACAAGGAGTGTGTTGACGAAGTTTGTTTCGACTCTGAAGCTCATAAGAGATATCACGAAACTTTCCCTCTGCAAGGAGTGCAAAGAGACTAGCGAAAGGCGTGCATAGTTGTCCGCAAGAACCCTAATCTTTCGTGAAGATCTGGTGCAAGGATTTCATAGATCCAAGATTCGACTAAGCATCGAAGAGTCATGAAATGAGAACTCCACAAAGGTGAGAGGAATTTTTCTTCGAGAAATTCTTCGGAATCTCAGTTATCGAATCCCTGAAATGCAAGGTGTGCGTGGGAAGTCAAAGTCTTCAGAAGAACAAGCTCAAGAGGAATAACACTTTGCATAAGTGTTAAATTACCCAAGAATAAGACTCGTCGAAGGAGAAAAGGTTAGAAACCTTTGAACACCTAGAAGATCTTCTAATTCTAAGGATAGCATAAGAGCAAGGGGGAAAAGATCTCAGTCATTTGATCTGAATACAAGAGAATAAAAACCATCCATTGAGAGGGACATGTGGAAAATGAACAACATGTTTCTGACTCGTACTTTGGAGGAGTCAAAGGGTAGAATGATAAGAATTCGTGAATCCCGAATGCATGACTTGATTTGAGTCATTGAATCCAGGAGAGATATGGACCGTTGATTGTATAGGGTGAAGTATCATCATTTTGGGGATCGGAGGATCAGAGGTGACAAGTCTTTCGACTTCACAAAACACGAAGTCCCAAATTCATCGTGATTGTCGGATCGAAGGAGATACCTAGACCGTTGATCTAGTGCCATTTCAATTTCGGCTATCAGGAGAATGGAGGCAAGGAGACTCCAAACTCGCGAAGCGTGAAATGCCAATTTGATCGAAGTCGTTGACCAAGGGAAGATCTGAGCCGTAGATATTGGGTCATCATGATTTTGGTTATCGGGATAACAAAGGCAAGGAAACACTAAAGACGCAAAACGTGAAACGACGATTTGATCGTAGTCATTGATTAAGGAAATATTTGGACCATAGATCAAGGGTCATCGTGATTTTGTTTATCAGGTGAACAGAGGTAGTAGCACTCCCAGGGTCGCGAAATATGAAATCGCAATGCACCTTTCACTCGAGAGCGTGGTCACCGCTAGTGGTCACAAGGGAGAAAGGTCTTAGCAGAGAGGAGCTAGCACCAATTTGGCATTGAGGTTCGAACAACTCTTGGGAGAGAAGCTGCGGGTCTCAGACGATCTGTGCATTTGGAGAAAGGACCTCTGTAAGTGGCTTTGGGGTCTAGCAGAGACCCGCAGAGTTAGGAAGACTTAGTATCTTGATTGATCCTAGACCGGGAGGTCACGCAGCCCTTAGGAGAGAAGATGGGTCTGTACCAAGTGGTATTAGAGAAGAGGTTTTGCTGGCAGACAAGAGGAAAAGGAGAGGAGACAAAATGACTTGAAGTTGTACTGAGTGTGTGACAGTCAGTCAACACAATTTTTCCAAGGAGACGAGTGGAACCACCTTTGGCCAATCAATATGTATAAATGGATATGCGAGAACTTTGTGCAATATTATAGGCAATGGAGGCAACACAGAGACGAGCACCTGATGCTGGAGACGTCAGTGATGTAGAGAGCGAAGAAGTTGTGGGAGAAAATTTCATCGGAGAAGCTGCAGGACAGGATGTTTACGAAGAATGCTTGTTGGGAGCAGTAGCCAGATTGGGAGGCAAAGCCAATATGGAGGTCCCAATGCATGAAGGAAATTTAGATGCTGAACAGATATTGGATCGGATAAGATCCATGGAAAAATATTTCGACTATGAAGACATCGATGAGGAAATAAGGGTGAGACATGTTGTCACCAGACTAAAAGGAAATGAAATGCTATGGTGGGATGAATTGCAAGCTGAGAGAAGAATCAAAGGAAAGAAGAAGATACATATATGGGACATAATGGTATCCAAGTTGAAGGCTAAATTCATTCCCGAAGATTATCAGATCAATATGTTCAGGAAAATGCAAAACCTGAGACAGAAAGGGGTGACCGTTAAGGAGTACACAAAGGAATTCTATAGGTAGAACATCTGAATTGGACAAAGAGAGAGAGATGAAGAAAAAGTATCCCGATATATAAATGGCCTGAGATATGAAATCCAGGATGAGCTCAATATGATTTCAGTAAGAACAGTGGAGGATGCTTATCAGTTTGCGTTGAAGGTAGAGGAGAAGTTGGCCAGAAAGAAAATCCAGCGAGGGAGAGGTAGAATCCTCGTCCCAAAAAAAATCAAGGGAGTTACCCATGAAAGAGCACATAAGTCTAAGGACGAGATTGAGAAACCACACAATCACTCGGAAAGAGGAGGAAGTTCCCGAGAAAGACAAGGTGGTGGAAGAAATTCTTCCAAAGGAAGAGGAATAAGAGGAGGAGGAGATGTAAGATGTTATGCCTATGGAAAGACAAGACACGTGTCTTGGGAATGTCTCAAGAATAACAAATAATGAGGAGGTGAAGATCACATTTCAGAAGCATAAAGAAGAGATGTTGAAGCAGAAGGAACAGAGGATGGAAAATCCCTGATGTTGAGGAAAGTTATCTTAAAACCAGAGGCAGAAGTTGAAAGGCCAATGCAAAGGAATAGTCTCTTCAGAACAACTTGCAACACTAAAGATAGAGTATGCAAGGTGATAATTGATAGTGGGAGAAATGACAACTTAGTATCCACAGAGATGGTGGAGAAATTAGAGTTGGAGACAACTACACATCCAAATCCATACAAAGTCTCATGGTTTCAGAAAGGACACCAGGTAATGGTTACTAAACAATGCTTGTCTGAATTTAAGATAGGAGGATATAGAGATGAAATTCAATGTGATCTAATTCCCTTGGATGTATGCTATGTTTTTTGGGGAATACCATGGCATTTTGACATGAATGTCATTCATGATGGGGAAAAAAAAGACATAGACATTAGAGAAGAATGGTAGGACACACATGCTACTACCAATAGAGGAGAAGAAAGTGAAAGAGGAGGCCAACATAAGAATACTTATCATGAGTGGGAAGGAATTCCTGAAATAGGTCAAGGAAGAACAGGAGATGCAGTTTGTTGTGGTGAGGAAACCCAGAGTTATCCTTACAAGTACTTCAATGGAGGATTTTCCTTAAGAAGTTCAAGAATTGTTGGATAATTTTGCTGACATAGTGGTGGATGAGTTGCCTAACTCATTTCCACCCATCATACATATGATTCACTATATTGACTTGATACCATGAGAAAGCCTGCCAAACAAAGAAACATATAGATTGACACCTCGAGAGAACGAGGAAGTGAAGAACCAAGTCCAAGAATTGCTAGGCAAGTGTTTGGTCAGAGAGATCTTGAGTCCATGTGCAGTACCAATTGTGTTGAGTCAAAAGAAGGATGGAAGATGGAGAATTTTTACAGATGCAAGAGCCATTAACAAGATCACCATCAGGTATAGATTCCCTTTACCAATAATGGATGATTTAATGGAATTTTTAAGTGGAGCAATTTTTTTTTCTAAAATAGATTTGAATAGTGGATATCACCAGATTAGAATGAGAGAAGGTGATGAGTGGAAGAAAATATTTAAGACAAATGAAGGTTTTTATGAGTGGATTGTTATGTCGTTTGGCTTAACAAGTGCCTCGAGTACTTTTATGAGGTTGATGAATGAAATACCGAAATATTTCATTGGAAAGTTTGTGGTTGTATATCTGGATGATATACTTATCTTTAGAAGGACTAAAGAGGATCATTTGAGGCACCTAACATTAGTGATGAGGAGACTATAGCAGGAGAAGTTGTTGATAAATATGAAGAATTCCTCTTTTATGAATAAATAACTCATTTACTTGGGTTTTGTGATCTCTTCAAATGAGAGGAAGATGGATCCAGAGAAGGTGAAAGAAATCAAAGAATGGTTGTCACCAAGGGGTATCTTTGAGATAAGGGTCTTCCATGGATTAGGAGGATTCTATAGGAAGTTCATCATAGACATCAGTGGAATTTGTACACCAATGATGGATATAGTGAAGAAGAAGCACAACTCTTTGGAATGGACAGAGGAAGCCGAGAAGAGCTTCAATATACTGAAGGAGAAAATAATAGAACGACCAATTCTGGTCTTGCTGAATTTTGAAAAGACATTTCAGGTGAGATGTGATGCAAGTGGAGTTGCAATAGGAGAAGTTTTGAGTCAGGACAATAGACATGTTGCCTATTTCAGTGAGAAGAGGAATGAGACCAACAGAAAATACTTCACGTATGATAAGGATTTTTATGCCATAATTCAAGCCTTCAAGAAGTGGAGGCATTACCTTGTCCCACAGGAATTTGTCTTTTATAGCAATAATCAGGCTTTACAATTCATAACCAAGCAAGAAAAATTGAATCAGAGGCATGCAAAATGGATTGCGTTTATGCAGAAATTTACTTTTGTCATAAAACATATTGTTGGGAATGTTAACAAAGTTGTTGATGCATTGAGCAGGAGATGTTTGATTCTACAGGAATTTCATGTGACGACCTTGGGGTTTTAACACCTTAAGGACATGCATTGTGGTGATATAGATTTAAAGGAAGCATACGAAGCATGTGAAAACCTTGTGCTGAGATATAGAAGCCAGTGGATAGAGTACATGGTTCAAGAGGGATTGTTTTTCAAAGGGAATCAATTGTGCATACCAAAATGCTCAATGAGGGATAACCTTTTGAAGCAAAATCATAGTGGAGGATTGGTTGGACATTTCGGCCATGATAAAACATTTTCCCAGTTGAGAAGTTCATACTATTGGCCAAGTATGAGAACATAAGTGATAAAATTTGTGAACAGATGTAGAATTTGCCAACATGCAAAAGGAAAAATACAGAACACTAGATTGTATCAATCATTGCCAATACCAGAGAGGCTGTGGGATGCAATAAGCATGGATTTCATATTAGGACTGCTAAGAACACAAAGAGGATTTGATTCCATATTTGTGGTGGTGGATAGATTTTCAAATATGGCACATTTTATCCCATGCCAGAAGACCAGTGACGCAACACATGCTGCAAATATGTTTTTCAAGGAAGTTGTGGGACTTCATGGCCTACCCAGAAGCATTGTCTCAGACAGAGACACAAAATTTGTTGGTCATTTTTGGAGAACATTGTGGAAGAAGTTGGGGAAATATTTTTCCTTCAACTCAGCTTATCACCCTCAGATAGATGGATAGACTGAGGTGGTAATCAAAAGTATGGGAAACTTATTGAGGAGTCTGGTTACTGAACATCATAATCAGTGGGATCATGTTCTGCCACAAGCATAATTTGCATACAATGACTCACCAAATTGGAGCACTAGAAAAATCCCATTCCAAATATTGTATGGAATGCAAACTAAGGGAGTATCTGAGTTGAGAGACTTGGAGCCGAGTGATATCAAGAGTGTTGGAGCATAAGATTTTGTTGCAAACATGTAGAAGCTCCATAGCTAGATCAGGGGACAGTTGTAGAGTTCTAACCAGGAGTATAAAAGTAGAGTTGATCAACATCGCAAAGAACTTAAATTTGAAGTAGGAGATCAGGTTCAAGCACATGTCAGAAAAGAGAGGTTCCCTAGGGGAACAAATAATAAGTTAAAGATGAAAAATATAGGACCATGTAAGATCTTGAGGAATTTTGATGCAATCACCTACGAGATTGAACTGCCAGATGGTGTGGGAATATCATCCATATTCAATGTTTCAGACGTGTATCCTTACAGGAAAGATGACACAAAGGGGTTAGAAGATAAATAGAAGATCTAGTGGGAGAAACAAATACCTGTAGCAGATAAGCCACAAATGGAGAAGATCGTGGATCAGAGGATCAGTAAAAACACCAGGAGGAAAACCTATTTTGAATATTTGGTCAAGTGGAAGGGACACCCAATAGAAGATTCCAATTGGGATAATGAAGTTGCTATACATAAGCATGGAAGGTCAGTACAAGATCTCATGGACAGAATTCCATGAATTGTTTTCAAAGGGATTATGATGCAAGAGCATCATTGGAAATCATGTGGAGAAAGACTTATCAACGTCAAGGAATCTGTATGGGAGCTCAATGATAGTAGTTGAAACAGATATTTTGAAGCACACCTAAACTTCAGTGCCAGAATTAATCTTTTGAGGAATGCTTGAATGATTGTTGGCGAAGTGGGATTTTCCACTCCTGCTCTAGAATGCGATTGGTCTAGATACTCGTTAGGTTAAGTTTTAGAGTAGACAAGTAGCCAGGGGAAACCCTAATATTATTTTGTGATAAATAGAGGTTTTATACACCAAATGAGGCTAGTCAGTAGTTGGATGGAATAGAAGTTAGGAGAATATTTCAGTAGATTTTGTTGTTCATTTACAGTTGTAACCATTTTTCATTTATAAATATAATAGAGGAAAATTGACCCAATGCATGGTGTAGACATTGCTTACAATTCTCTGTTATTGTGTTCTCATGAATGAATGAATTTCGTTATGAGTGGATGGAACTGTGTATGTTAGGATAACTTTCAATTGTTTCTCTTCTGTCAAGGTAGTGCATGTGTGCACACAGAATGCAAGGAGTCTGTTGATTGAGTATGTTTCGATTCTGAAGCTCAGAAGAGATAGCAAGAAACTTTCCCTCTACAAGGAGTGAAAAGAGATTGGTGCAAGGCATGCATAGTCGTCCACAAGAACCTAAACCATGTGTGAAGATATGGTGAAAGGAGTGCATAGATCCAAGATTTGACTAAGCATCGAAGAGTTAGGAAAGGAGAATGCCAGGAAGGAAAGAGGAATTTCTCTTCGAGAAATCCTTCAGAATATGAGTTATCGAATCCCTGAAATGCAAGGTGTGCACGGGAAGTTGAAGTCTTCAGAAGACTAAGATTGGGAGGAATAACACTTTGCATAGTGATAAAGGACCCAAGAATCAGACTCATCGAAAAAGAAAAGGTTTGAAACCTTTGAACACTCAGAAGATATTCTAATTCTGAAGATAGCATAAGAGCAAGGGGGAAAATATCTCAGTCGTTCGATCTGAATGCTAGAGAATCAAAATCGTCCATTGGGAGTGACTCATGGAGAACGATCAACATTTCGCTAACTCGCACTCTAGAGGATTCAAAGGGTAGAATTATAAGAATTCATGAAGCCTGAATCCACGACTTGATCTGAGTCGTTGGATGCACGAGAGATCTGGACCGTTGATTTTCCAGGGTGAAATATCGACATTTCGGGGATCAAAGGATCAGAGGTGACAAGTCTTTCAACTTCATGAAACAAGAAGTCCCGAAGTCATCATGACTGTTGGATTAAAGGAGAAACCTAGACCATTGATCTAGTTCCATCACGATTTTTGCTATCGGGAGAATGGAGGCAAGGAGACTCTAAAGTCACGAAGCGCAAAATGTCGATTTGATCATAGTTGTTGATCAAGGGAATATCTGAGCCGTAGATCTCGGGTGATCTTGATTTCAGATATCAAGAGAACAGAGGCTAGGAGATGCTAAAGAGGCAAAACAAAAAATGTTGATTTGATTGTAGTCGTCGATTAAGGAAAGATCTAGACTATAGATCAAGGGTCATCGCGATTTCGACTATCGGGTGAACGAAGGTAGCTGCGATCCCAAAGTCATGAAACACAAAATCGCGATGCCCCTTTCACTCGAGCACATGGTCACTGCCATTAGTCACAAGGGAGAAAGGGCTTAACAGAGAGGAGCTAGTGCCTGTTTGGCATTGAGGTTCGAACAATGCTTAGGAGAGACGCTACGGGTCTCAAACGACCTATGCATTTGGAGAAAGGACCTGTGTAAGTGGGTTTGGGGTCTAGCAGAGACCCAAAGAGTCAAGCAGACTCAGTATCTTGATCGATCCTAGATCAGGAGGTCGTGCAACCCTGAGGAGATAAGGGGGGTCTTCATCAAATTAGAAACCTCCAACCAAGTCGTAACACATTGCAGAGTGGAAGTCATTTTTTGGTGCAATACATTGTGTTATGGTTGCCTGGTTCAAAATATTATATCTGGTTGATTAAGTATGGGGACTCACTTTATCACTGCAAAAACCTAACTGATGGTAAGAAATCATTGAGGTTTTTGGTACAAGATATCTCTAAATATATATTGAAATAACTTCTTTCATTTCAGTAGTTCAATATATATTGAAAAAGTCACTCATTACATTTCAGTTTAAGATATATATTGAGATAACTTCCCATAGTATATATATTTAACATATCAGTTGAATATATTTTACATTATATTTGTTGACAAACCACCAAAGATGTTTGGGTGTATGAAATCAAATGTGTTAAAGGTGAATTTTTGGTTCAAGCCAACACCCTTTTGTTGAGTTGAAATTATTGTAAGAGGGTGGAATTGCAAGAAACCCTCACTCCAGCAAGAAAGAAAAGAAGACCCATTCTGAACCTATTTTTGTTCAGAACCTGAAATTGAATAAGCGGGTCTTAGGATCTTTTTGTGCATCTAAGTCATTGGTTATCATGTAGTTTTTGGCATTCATGCAATGAATGATCACTCCTGACATGCACAATAGGATACACAATTGAATTTTGTGGCATCAACATACAAACATCGAATTTTGTGGCATCAACATATAAACATCTCTCTTCCATATTCTGCATAATGGAAATAATTAAAGAAATATTTACAATATTGCACACATTAATTAACTCAACTACAGAATCTACAATTGCAATAAACAAGTGCACTCTTAGTACATTGATTACTTCTTTACAGGTAATGCACAAGAAAGTTGATATGTTAAAAATTCAAAACAAAATGTTATCTGATGAGTTAAATATCCATCGACACCAACAATGTGATTTTAACAAACAAAATGACATCAAGGATGAAAATAATGAAGACGCTCAATTGACTAGTGATGACAATCATAAACATGAAGTTGAGTTGGATGAAGTCCCTATGTCAGAAAAAGTTGTAGATAAATGTGGAAAATAAATTAGAATTTCTTGACCATGGGAAGAATTATGATTTAAATGAAAATGATATGGACTAGGATATGAAAATGATGCTCATGACCTTTTTCATATTTCTAGTTATAGGAAACCTATTTTGTTTTTAAGTGGAGGTTTTTTGAATGATTATAAGAAGACAAAGCTTGACGATATTGGTAAGGAACACGTACAGGATATTGTTGATGATGATGTCGCTACAGATATTCCAGATCATGATAATCAATCGGATAAAGAACCCATACAGTACAAACACTGTCACCGTTTTGGCCATGATAAGTCAAACTATTTTGATCTTAACCCATGCATATTTTGTGGGAAGACAAATCACCTCTCAGTAAGGTGTCAAAAGTGCAAGAGGAAACATATTCATTTTGAATGGTTAGGGAATTGGCATTGGCATTTGGAATCAAATTTATTCGAGCATTCTTATCGACAAATTTATACACAAGTACAATCGTACTTGATTGGAGATATTTATATAGTTGACGAACATGAACGTTTTTCAGGATTGGATGATATAGGGTATGATTAGGGCCCAGTTGATGTAGTATTTTGAGTTGAATATCGAGTCTTCAAAATCCATCGAAAGAAAATCTGATTATCCTTTTCCACTTTCAAAGGGGGTATATCTCATTATATAGACTTCTCACTTTTTCATTGAAAGGGGGGAAATTAGTGAGAAATGTCATACTTCAAGTTTCGGGACTTGTCTCTGTCCTGCATTCTGGATTTGTGTTTTTTCAAAATATGATTGTAATTGGGTGCATGATCGGTTGTACATGACACCCCTGAGTGTTTGGTCCAAGTTGTAAGTATTTCCATAGGCTATTGTATTCCCCACCTATTTAGAATGTCTTGTTGAGTCAGGAAACTATATTCCTCTTGTCCATAAAGAGGATGTTGTGTGGCATGAACCATTATGTAGCTTTATGGTGTATCAAAGACATTGAATATTCGATTAAGGGGGGGGAATATGAGATATGTGATAGTAATCTCAGATTGAGGGACCAAATTATGTGAACAGATGATCAAATTGCAGTCTTCTCACAACAAAAACAATGAAGTCAATGAAGTTGAGAATGATCAGATCAGTGAAGTCAATGAATTTGATAATGATCAGATGAGAGATCATTGTTTTGATCTTGATCCATGTATACATCATGAAAGCGTACACATTGTTCCAGTAGCTTATACAATTGTTGGATCTCTTCTTGGCCATACTTGTGAATGATGGTCAAGGGAATTTGAACCACTTGTCCTTGACAGGGGGGAAATCTAAAGTTTTCAGTCAGGTTCCAGGTTTGATTTAGATCCTATGAATAGATACTCAAGTATGCAACCTAGTTCCTAGTATGCAGTCTTCTTCCTGAACATTTTGTTCTTGATAGTTTGTGGTCAGCTTAAAACCACCAATTAAGAAAAAGAGATGAAGTTCTACTTGTTAAATTTTCATATTTTTGAGCCTTGAGCTCTTCTGAGTTTATGGTCAAGTTAAAACCATGTCATTTAGTAGAAGACATCATGTTATACAAGAAATTCAGTTTGTGGTCATCCCAAAACCACCAAATGAGTTTGTGGTCGCCCTTAAAAAATCAATTTAGTAGAATACATCAACTTCTGCTATTTTTTTCAGAGTTCAGAGAGGATCTTAAGCCCTCTGAATATTTTCTTGAAACATTTTTAGTTTTGAAGTAGTGGCAGTTTTTTAGACAAGAACGAACTTATGATTAAGGGGGGATGTTAAAAACTCTAATCATAGTTTGCTAGTTTACCTAATTGTTATACGGATACATAAAAGTTATGGTATATTTGTATTATATATGTACATCTATGCACATGATAATTTGCTCGCTCATTGATGATTATAGAGTATGTATTTTCCACCAATATTCGATTTATCTTTGTTCATCATGATTTCTTGATTGCTTCAGTTATTTCTATTATGTTTCTATTTTTTCCTTCATTATGAATCTAACATGTTCAAATCCCAATAGTCTCCTTACATCAAGTTCAGGATGAAACCTCTGCAACACCAATTTTGTATGAGAAGATCAACAACATCAACAAAGAAAGTTGTGATATACCAGATATAAAATGTACGCAGAACAAAAATAAAATGCTAGTAATGGAAAAATAACAACAATATAACCAGAACATTCACCACAATAACATTGAAATGATATAAGAATAACAACAGAAATAACACTTTGAATCTGAAAGCAATGTTCACGAGCCTCTTCGAGGGGGAAACCTCCAATTGAGAAGAGATCTATTCTAATAATATCGAAGATAGGGTTCTCATACCCTCGAATCCTATTTATACTAAAAAGAAGCATCTAGAGGAAGATCCTTCTAGAAGCGGAAGCTTCTATTAGGTCTTCTTACATCCACCTTATTCTATTTTATTGAAATGTCTTATTAATATTGACCTTTTTTACATTCGAATATATTGTTCTACCTATGTGCGGGTTAGGACCCTAACATGTCCGCCCCCTTAAAAACAACCTTGTCCTCAAGGCTTGAGATGAGGAAATTGCTGCAGAATGGTAGTTGGTTCCCAAGTGGCGTCTATTGGAGTTGTATCTTTCCACTAGAATAACACTTCCTTGATGGTTCTCTGATGTAGTCGATGCTCACGCTGGTCCAAAACTACTTCTGGTTGTAGCCAAATGGATCCTTCTTCAGCTAACTTTGGAAGGTTGGTTTGAATTTGGCACATAGCTTCAATCACCTTCTTTAAGCATGAAACATGAAAAACAGGATGTAGCTTCGAATGGATAGGCAAAGCTAACTGATAGACGACTTGTCCTACACACTTGAGAACGGTATAAGGACCATAAAATTTGGGCGCTAGATTCTGACAATGATCGACCTTGAGGGAAGTTTGCTTGTAAGGTTGCAGTTGAAGAAACACATGATCCCCTTCTGCAAATTGACGTTCAGAGCAACCTTGATCTGCTTGTTGCTTCATGTGATTATGTTCCATGACCAAATTCTCTTTGAGGGTACGGAGAATAGTCTCTCGAGCTGTAAGTGTTAGGTCAACCGCCTGGACCTTCGAGGCACCCGATAAGTATGAGAGAACTGAATGTGGCTTCTTTCCATATACCACCTCAAAAGGAGTCATGCATGTAGTTGTATGGTATGAAGTGTTGTACCACCATTCAGCTAGGGGTAACCATTGAGCCCACTGATTTTTCTTTTCTGAAGAAAAACACCTCAAATATGTTTCCAAACACTTGTTGACAACTTTTGTTTGGCCATCAGTCTAGGGATGATAAGTTGTGCTGAGATGCAATTTTGTGCCTTGTATCTTGAACAGTTCTTGCCAAAATTTGCTTGTGAAAGTTGGGTCGCGATCAGAAACAATAAAGTGTGGCATGCCATGAAGCTTGAAGACCTGATCCATGAATATTTGAGCCACCGTGGATGTTGTAAATAGGTGTTGAAGGGTGTAGAAATGATCATACTTGGAAAGTCGATCAACAACCACCATGATGATGGATTTATTTCCCTATTTGGGTAAGCTGGTAATAAAATCCATAGAGATATCCTTCCAAATAGAAGGTTGAATCGAGAGTGGTTGTAGTGTGACTGACGATTTGACTATTTCTCCCTTGTTTCATTGACACACATCACATTCAGATACAAAATTATGAATGTCCTGTTTCATGCCATCCCATAAAAAGGAACGTTTGACCCTGTCATAGGTTTTGGTTAACCCGGAGTGCCCTGTTGTGGGTGTAGCATGAAGCTCAGAAAGTACAGAGGATTTAATATTTGATTGTTTACTTAAATACAAATGGCCTTTGTATCGAAGTTCCTCATGGAGCCAAGAGTACCCTGGCGAAGCTGGATCATTGGACTACAATTGTTGGATCAACTGCGAACTTTTGGGATCTTGTATCCATTCCTAGCGAACGACTTGGAGCCAGTCTGGTACAATGAATGAAAGAGAAAAAGTGGATCCTTCATCTTCATATTTTTGGGAAAGTGCATCCGCAACCACATTGTCTTTGTCTTTCTTATAAATGATCTCATAATTATATCCAAAGAGTTTAGTCACCCATTTTTGTTGTTCTGGGGAGGAAATGTGTCTGTCTTAATTTGGAACCGTTTCCCCAATAGATAAGGACACCATAGATCCATGGCATGTAGAATAGCCAACATTTCGTTTCCATAGATGGATTTGTCCAGATTTCTTTCAAATAGTTTCTTGTTGGTAAAGGCCAAAGGTCGACCCTCTTGCATAAGGACAACACCATTCCTTTCCCTGAGGCATCACATTCCAACACAAAGGTCTTTGTGAAATCAGGAAGGGCGAAGAATTGATTGGTGCACATGGCCATCTTCAAGGTTTGAAAATCTTGAGCAGCGGTTGGAGTCCAAGTGAAAGATTTATTTTTTAGGAGAGTAGTGAGAGGTGTTGCAATCTTCCCATAATTCTTAACAAACTTGCAATAATACCCTATTAAGCCTAGAAATCTAGGCAAGCTCTTAAAAGTCTTTTGGTGAGGACAGTATTGCATAGCTTAAATCTTTTTAGGATCCACCTTGACGCCATCTTTTCCAACTAGATGACCCAAGTATTCTACTTCTGAGGTGCAAAAAGAACATTTAGACTGTTTCAGGATAATTTGGTGCTGAGAGAGTAGATGGAGAACTCAATCCACATGAACAAGATGGTATGTCCATCTTTTTCTATAAATGAGGATATCATCAAAAAAACCTAAGACAAAATGGTGGAGAAAAGGACGGAAGACATGATTCATGAGGCTTTGGAAGGTGGAGGGGGAATTACACAAGCCAAAGGGCATGACCAAAAACTCATAGTGGCCCTCATGAGTTCTAGAGGAAGTTTTGGGGATATCTACCTCTTTCATACATATCTGGTGGTAGCCCGAACGAAGATCCTGTTTAGTGAAGAATTGGGTGCCACTCAATTCATCCAGGAGGTCATCAATGACAGTAATGGGGAATTTGTCTTTGATGGTAAGTTTGTTGAGGGCATGGAAGTCGGGACACATTCTCCAAGAACCTTCTGTCTTTAGGACCATGACTATAGGCGACGAATAAGGGCTCGTACTAGGGTGGATAACGCCTGGATTAAGGAGTTCCTAGACCATTTTCTCAATTTCATTTTTTTGGGAAAAGGGGTGACGATACGGACGAATATTGGGATGAAGGCTTCCTAGTAAAAGGGGAATGGAATGATCATGAACACCATAAGAAGGAGGGAGGCCTTAGAGAGTGGAGACACCCAATTGATGTTTAGAAAGGATGGCTTCGAGGTCTTGCAGTACCGAGGGTGTCTGTATTGCTTGTATGGCATGGAGTTGGATGATAACACCAAAATGACCCTTTTTGAGCAGCTTTTCCATGCGATGGGAACTAATGATATCATGTGAATTGGCAGTGATGCCTTGGAACATCTATTGGTGTCCCTCCTGATCGAATTGCATGGTTAAGTCTTTACAATCCATAAGAATGGGACCCAAATTCCTTAGCTACTATGCACCCAACACAATGTCACAACCTCCCATGTCGATAGAAAAAATATGGGATTTCAGGTGGTAGTCACCAATTTGGAGACGCACATTTTCACAATGCCCTCCACATTTCATGGAACCACCATTGGCAATCACGATTTGGAAATTATTGATGGCATGGATGTAGCAATGAGTTTCTTGGGCAATGCGGGGATGAATAAAATTATGGGTGTTGCTACTATCAACCAGAATGATGACCTTCCAATTCTTGATGTAACCGATTAGCTTGAGGGTTTGGGGAGCGGAGAATCTAGTGAGAGCATTGAGGGAAATGACTAGTTCTACTTCGGGAGGGTCTGAGAGAGGGGTTATGTCAGTGATTTCAGGAGACTCAGACACAAGGGGAGTTTCAACCTCCTCTTCGAAAATATCCTCAGAGATGGCCACGAAAATGTTTTGTTCTTTACACTTGTGGCCCGGGAAATATTTGTCATCACAGTTATAACAAAGGCCTTTGAGTTGGCATTCATCCATTTTATCCCGGGTCAATTTTTGGATCATTAGTGGAGCAGAGGGAGCAGTGGGATTTACTGGTTTAAGGCGAGAGATGAAGGAGGGTTTTTGGTTTTGAGAAGATACAACCTGTTGTGCTTCTTTATCTCCTTTGGTAGCCTCCACCCAACTCTCATGCCGAGCCATGAGGACATGAGCCCAAATTTCATCCTTGAGGCTGCTGATAAAACACTCTTGAAAAAAGGCATCAGACATGCCCTAGGTTTTAAAATCCAGGTGCTCAAAGGCAGCTATAAAGTCTTCCATTGTTCCTAATTGTTTCATCTTTGTCAAATGGCCCAAATGGTTGGTGTCAATGTCAAAGCATTGATAAAAATCTGCCACAAATTGTGTCCAAGCAATATACCCTTGACGCGGATTTTTTCTCCATTGCCACCATTGCCAACATTCTTGATCTAGATGGAGAACACCATAACGGAGTTTGGCCAAGTCATCTGTAATGTTGTATAAAGAGAATTAATGTTCCATTTGGGTTACCCAACCAGTGGGGTCCAAGCCATCAAATTTGGTCACATCCACCCGTGGAAGGTATAGGTCACGTTGAAAGTGATGGTTCTACAAGGTATGGGAATGAGAGGAATGGTCACCTTCAGTATTTGGGGGTGAGGAAGAGGAAGCGTTATCTATAGGGATATGTAGTTTGGTGAAAAGTGACAAAAAGACTGATTCAAGTTGGGTGGTGAGGTCTTGTTTGATTTCGCTCGTTGAGGACTGCATGGTTGTATTGATAGCGACAAAATTGGCACTGAGTTGTTTCAATTCTTGTTGGGTCTCAATGAGACCATATTGCAAGGTGTTGAAGCGAGCTTCGAAGTCTTGGCTACGAGTATGGGCCATGAGGATGGGGGAATTGAAAAGGGGTGGGCAGGGTAAAATTTTTTTGCTGAAAAAATGATATGGATGATTATGATAAGGGCGAAGCAATTAAAGCAATGGAATAGGTCTGAAATAATGGTGAAAAAAATTCTAGACCTTTTTTTTTATACGGAGTTATACTTCGGTCTGAAGAATACTGCAAAGAGGAAATGCCCAAATGCTTAACCAAAAATAAATGTATATTTACTTGGCAACCCGAACACAGTTCCACGGCAATAGATCTTGTCTGTTTTAATTTGTTTATGTTCCTATCCCCAAGGGTTAGGTATTCAAGGGTTATACAGAGAAGGGTTTGCCCTATGCTATAGTTCTCTGATATACGTTCAGGGTCCAACAGTAGTACTTCACCCAATATATCAAGGAACTAACTGAGGAGGATAGACTGTACCCTTATCTGTACTACCCAGGTACTAGAGAGTATCTTCCCAAGTGCTTTTCTCGGTGACACTATAGCAGTCAGGCGACCGATCGATTTATCTACAGAGGGCTTCAGGTAATCTAGGTCGATCTGTACACAGGTGTTGTCTGATGTACAACCACTCGAAGGGGTACCAACAGGGGTTACAAGGGTGGCCAACATATGTGTTCTTAAGTACCACTTGTATTTCCTGCATGTATGAATCCCTCAACCATGGGTTTATGCGCGTAACGATAGATCTTTGTGGCTTAAAGATGTCGAAATACGTCTCTACCCTGAAAAAAAAAAATTAACCCAGACTTTCTGTTGAGGAATGTGCTATGGTAACTTGTAATATACCAGATATAAAATGTATGCAGAACATAAATAAAATGCTAGTAATGGAAGAATAACAATAATATAACCAGAACATTCACCACAATAACACTGAAATGATATAAGAATAACAACAAAAATAATGCTTTGAATCTGAAAGCAATGTTCACGGGCCTCTTTGAGGGGGAAACCTCCAGTTGAGAAGAGATCTATTATAATAATATCCAAGATAGGGTTCTCATACCCTCGACTCCTGTTTATACTAAAAAGAATCATCTAGAGGAATATCCTTCTAGAAGCGGAAGCTTCTATCAGGTCTTCTTACATCCGCCTTATTCTATTTTATTGAAAGGCCTTATTAATACTGACCTTTATTACATCTGAATATATTGTTCTACCTATGTGCGGGTTAGGACCGTAACAAAACCCCACAATAGCATCAATTAGATTCCATTCTCTACTGGAGCCAAAACTTCACTGGCCATGCTAGATACCTGTAGTTCCACATTACAAACAAGAAATATTTCCTTATAACAACCATAAGAATGACACAAGTTCCATGCACTAAATTGGTTAAATAATAGCCACTGAAGCAAGAAGAAGTTGTTATTTATTCCATCTTAAACAAATGGAGCAGAGAAAATGATCAATGGTTGTCACTGATAATATCTACTCACCACACATAAACAATTTATGCATATGCTCTAACATGATTTTCTACAAATTTCAATTTTTCATATAACTTGCAGCCTTACCAAACACTGCCTTACTATCAATATTACTATATTAGGAATTGTAGACGTTGGATTATCACAAAAGTAAGCCCTTTTGAATGGATTTATTGTGCTCTGTATGAATAGTATCAGGAAACTCTTTTGGTAATACCTAAAATCATGGTTTTAAGATCACAATCCACATATTTTCATGTATCTTTTGTCTTCCAGCTAGCAGTCGATTGGTGTAAAGAAACCTAGGATATCCTCTATGCTAGCGAAATGATACCTATTAATCTATATAAACTAAATACTAGTTCATCAGAGCTGTGCACTCACCTTTAATTTCTTTTTCAAATATTTGCATATTCAACAGGGTTTGTGGTTCATGGAGAAGTGATATGGATTATAATTTGCACAATGGACAACATCTGCATCGCCATCATAATCATCATCGTTGTTCCTGAAATCAGTCTTTCTCATCCCCTTTGCTCGCGAAAGACTGATTTATCTGCATTTCCACTGGAACAATGATGATGATTATGATGGTGATGCAGATAAATCAGTCTTTCGCGAGCAAAGGGGATGAGAAATAGCGATTTCTGGAACAACGATGATGATCATGAAGGCGATTGATGGTGCTTGGGTATAATCTATGCATGCAGTTTCAAATACTGTGCGCCAAACAGGCTACATGACAGAGTTCTCAAAACCACTGCGCAGTACACATACTTCTCAGTTTGTTGCATGTTGTGAATACACACACTTAATGAAATAATTTATGAATGTAGAATAACACAGTGCTATGCTTAGCACATAAACTCATAAATAAGACATAAAATTTTCAATAGAAAAAATGCTTTATATCAATGAACTTCGGCGCAGTGCTTGAATAAAAAATGCAATGATAGAGATGAGCTTCATCTCTAATGACTTCCTCCAGAGACTTTACAAAATCAGAGCCTATGCTCAAACTTCTTCAACTCTTCAATTGTTGTTGACTCTCAGTTGTTCTCTCTACCTCTATTTTTTTTTTCTTATCAACTCTGCATCATCATCATCTAACTAAACTAAAGAGTCAGACTTATATGGACTCCGACTGAGACTTCCTATAGAGGCTAAGACTGAATCAACATCTAACACTACCATAAATACAACTAACTATTCAACCACTTAATTGAACTCGAGAAGATAGAGATCGAATCCATTTATAACTTCACCGCTCGCCGATTGAATTTTGAGTAATGGTGCAACGTTTCACTTGTAGGTTGTCAGACTGTCTGAATGACAACTGGGCTACTGACAGATTAACTGACAGACAAATTGGTAGACGTAAATATCGCACCGAATTGTAATTACTATTTTCATCACTCCCCCTTAATTATAAGTAGGTGGGATTACAAAATAAAATTACATCAAAAATTTGAATTTTCATTTTACTGTCACTCATATGTTATTGCACAGACCCCTAGACTACTGTGCAGATGTTGAAAAGTCATCTCTTGCTAAATCCTTTGTAAAAATGTTGGGGACTTGTTATTTTGACCTACAAAATTCTAAACAGATCTCTTTTTCATTTACTAATTCTTTGATGAAGTGATACCTTGTATCAATATGCTTGATTTTCTTGTGAAACACATGAATAATTGATAACATGATGGCTAAATTGTTGTCAAAAAATATTGTTGTTGGTTCTTGTTGTTCCTGCAAGAAATCTTTTAACATCCTTCTGATCCATACTGCTCGACAAGTTGTGCTTGTAGCTACGATGTACCCTGCTTCTGTTGAAAAAAGGGTTACTATGGGTTGATTCCTTGATGCCCATGATACCATACCTGTTTTAAAATGAAAGGTGTACCCATAGGTACTTTTGTTGTCATCTATTTTTCCTCCACAACCACTGTGAGTGTATCTAATGAGTCTAAAATCTTCTGAAGTGCACTACTTTATGCCAACATCTTTTGTTCCATTCATGTATCTTAGGATTCTCTTTCCTGCCTTTCAATGTGATTATTTTGGAGTTTCTATGAACATTCAAATTAGGCTCACTCCATACATAATATCCGGTCTTGTCATTGTGAGATACAAAAGACTACCTACCAGTCTTTTAAATAGTGTGGGATCCATATTGGACCCTTTATCTTCCTTTCTTAACTCCAATCATGTTATGACAGGTGTTGGTGGTTCTTTTGAATTCATCATATTGAATCTTTTCAATATTTCATATGCATACTTAGACTATGAGATAAATATGTGAGTTTTGGACTGGTGCACTTGTATTCCCAAAATATATCTCATAAGCCCCAAATCGGTCATTTCAAATTCATCCTTTATGACTGAATAAATTATTTTATGCCAAAGTCACCTGTAAAAATCAAATCATCCACATATATAAAAACAATTAGCTTATTACCTTGTTGATTTTCTTTGATGTACAATGTTGGCTTACTTTCACTTCTTTGAAATCCTTTATGTGTGAGATAGGAATCTATGCAATGGTACCAATCTCTCGAAGCTTGTTTTAACCCATACAAAGCTTTCTTCAATCTGTACACTTTTTCTTCTTGTCCTGGAACCTCATAACCTTATCATTGTTCCACATATACTTCTTCTTCTAAGTTTCCATTCAAAAATGTTGAATTTACATCCATCTGATAAATTGGCCACTTGTACTGCGCGACAATGGCTAACATTGTTCTGACTGTGTCCATGTGCACAACTGGTGCAAATGCTTCATTGTAATCAATTCCAGGTTGTTGTGTAAATCCTCTTGCAAATAACCTTGCCTTATACTTCAGTACAATTCACTTTTCATCTTGCTTGGTTTTATAAATCCACTTCACACTTATAACAACCTTCTCATAATGTACATGTACCAATTTCCATGTTTAATTTTTCTCTATGCATCTGATTTCTTCATCTATGGCTTGTGCCCATACATCATCTTTGACTACTTCTTCAAAGGTTAATGGATCATCTATTTGTGAAAACAAGGAAAAAACTAAAAAATGAATTTGTTGTGTCTTCATTATAGATTTCTTGCAAACTTCTTGTCTTTTTTGGTAACAGACTTGCTAATGTTGGATCTGGAGATGTAGAAGTAGTTGGACTGCTTGTTGATGTTTGTTGTGCTCTAGGTGTAGACTATGCACCTGTTGTTCTCACTGGATTACTTTGCATTGTGTTTTGCGTCGCAGTTCAAGGTGTAGAAGGGGCTACGCATTGACTTGTACATGGTGTTTGAAACACTTCTTCTTCTTCTTTCGTTTCATCATGCCCCATTGCATCAATAATTTTCATTGTCTTTGCTATGGTTCCATCCCATGATTCATTCTCCACGAAATGAACATCATATGAATTTTCTTGCGACGGGGTCATACAACTTGTATCCATTTGTGTCTTTAGAATACCCAAAAAATATACATTTATGTCCATTGTTGTCCAACTTCCTTCTCAACTCATTTGGAACATGTGCGTGTGCGACTCAACCAAAAACTTTTAAGTGTGCCACATTATGCTTTGAACATGTCCAGGCATCTTGATGAACTTTGTTCTTCACACTCTTTGTCAGACATCTGTTCAAGATGTATACTATAGTTTCTACTGCCATAGCCCCGTACTCAATTGACAAATGTTTGGTTCTCAACATATTGCATGTCATTTCCATGATGGTTCGATTATTTCTTTATGAGACACCATTTTGTTGTGGTGTGTATCAAACGGTAAATTACTTGTAGATGCCATGAACTTTACAAAAGTTATGAAATTCTCTTGACACGTATTCTCCTCATCTGTTCATTCTTAGAAACTTGATGTAATAACCACTATGTTTTTCCACAAGTGATTTAAATTGCTGAAAACAGCCCAAGGCATCAGATTTATGTTTTGGGAAATAAATCCATGTCTTTATTGAGAAATCATAAATGAATGTTAGAAAATAAGTATTGCCTCCTATAGATGGAGTTTTCATTGGTCCACAAATGTTTGAATGTACAATTTCCAATGGAGTTTTTTCTCTATAAGACTTGCCAACTACAAATGATTCTTTGTGTTGCTTTCCAAATATGCAACATTCACATATCCTCTCTGTTTTTTCAATTAATGGAAAAACTTTTACCATATCCTTTGTGTGTAGCAGCTTCAAACCTCCAAATTTAAAATGTCCAAATCTAAAATTTCAGAACCAGGAATCATTTTGAATTTCGGATTGGAATGTTTCATTCATCTCGGTTCCTTTTTCTCCTTTTTTGATACCGCGCACACTATTTTATTCATTAGAACTGCACACACTTTCTGTTGTAAATGCAGTGTCTAACTACGCACTTTTTCCTTTACCAACAACTACCATTGTATTCTTCTTCTTGTTTGGCCTCAAATTCAATGAGAACATCCTCTTACTTGTCATCTAGATTTTTGCAATAAGTTGATCGCTTGGGCATTTATCCATAATCACACAGTGATTATATTCCATGTAGATTATGTATCCTTTTTGCAATAGTTGTCATATTCTCATCAAATTATGATTCAGACTAGAAACATAATATACATATGACATAACTTTATGTTCTCCTTCCTTAGTTAAAATTATTTATACTGCCTCTCCCAAGATAGTAACTAGGATATATGTTCCAAGTGTAACCTTGGTTTGGACTGACTCATCCAAACTAAAAAAAAATTCTATGTTTCTTGTCATGTGGTTAGTGCAGTCTGAATCTAAATACCATATGTCACAAGGACTTTATTGAGCAACATTGCATTCAACTTGGGATACTATATTAGGCATTTCTACAACGTGCTCCATAAACATGGGGCAAGTTTGGTTATTTGAATTGTTTGACTGATCTTGACTTTGATTGTTCTGATTATACTGTATCTTCCTGCACTCATATGCATAATTTCCATACTTTTTACAGTAATGGCATTGAATTTTTTATTTTTTAGCTCTCTGACCACTTTCTGACTGGTACTTGGGTTGTCATCTCTTCCACCAGTATTTCGAAGACTACTACTGCATCCATTTCTGATAGAACTTCTTCCTCTGTTTCTAGAGTTAGCTCTCTCCCTTCCTATTCCACAACTTATAGATGATTGTGCGAAAAATTCATTCTCTAATGGCATACTTGACCTATTCAATATGTATTCATCATTAATGAGGGAAGCTTGCAGTTCATCAAGGCTAAACTGACTCAAGTCTTTGCTCTATTCTAGATTCACCACTAGAGAATAAAACTTAGGAGGAAGACTCCTAAGTACCTTCTCAACAAATTTTTTGTCTTCTATGGTTTCACCACAAGACTTAATATGATCTATCATTCCAATGGCATGGGTGTAGAATGAATCTATTGTATCTAAATCTTTCATTGATAGAGTTTGAAAATCTCTTCTAGGAATTTGTAGTTTTACAGTCTTTACTTTGTCCATACCTTGATAAAAGGTTTGTACTATCTAAATATATTTATTCTCCAATCCAACTCTTGAGAGTATGCTCTCATGCATGGTTTGATGTATTTAAAACAACACATGTCCATCCTTCTTTCTTTGATCTTTCAAGACATCCTTCTCATCTTGTGTGAGGGAATTATATGTTGCTTGATCTACTGGTTCGACATAGCCATTCTCGACTATTTCCCATACATCTTGACCTTAGAACAACACCTTCATGGTCAAGGAACACATCTCATAATTCTAGCCTCTAAAAGTGGGAGGTTGCATATTTGAGGTAGAAACCATTTTTAACAGAGTTTCTTCTCTTGAAATTGTTCTGATAGAACCTATTGTGATACCAGAGATTGGATTGATGTTGTGCATGATATACTATGTGCAATGCAGTTTCAAATACTATGCACCAATAAGGCTACGCGACATAGTTCTCAAAACCACTACTAAGTTTACCACGCGTTGTCAATACACACACTTAATGAAATGATTTATGAATGCAGAATAATACAATACTATGCTTAGCACATAAACTCATAAATAATACAGAAACTTGTCAGTACAAAAAATGCTTTATATTGATGAACTTTGGCATACTGCATGAATACAAAATACAATGACATAGATGAGCTTCGGCTCGAATGGCTTCTTCTACTGACCTTACAAACTCAGAGCCTGTGCTCAAACTTCTTCATCTCTTCAGTTGTCACTGGTTCTCGGTTGATCACTCTACCTCTTTTTTTTCTCTACTTATGAACTTTGCATCATCATCATCTAACTAAATTGAAGACTCAAACTTATATGGACTTCCACTGAGACTTCTTATAAAAGCTAAGACCGACTCAACATTTAAGAGTACCATAAATACGAGTGACTCTTCAACCACTTACCTGAACTCAAGAAGATATAGAGATCGGCTCCATTTATAACTTCAACGCTCGTCGATTGATTTTTGACTAATCGTGCGACTTTTCACTTCCAAGTTGTCAGACTGGCTAGAGACAAATTGGTAGAGACCTAAAGATCTCACCAACTTATAATTATTATTTCCAACATATGTTGTCCACTGTGCGAATAGTAATCCATTCCATGACAATCCCACTTCTCCATGAACTCCAAACCCGGCTGAATCTAAGCATGTGAAAAGGAATGAATTAGGTGAGTGCCTAAGTGATCGACTATTATTTAGTTTATAAAGAGAGCTTAATCACCTCGCTCGAATCGAGGATCTCGTGAGGATCTTAACCCATAAGCCGGTACATGTAACACATATATACATTAAAAAAGAAAGGTGGACTATGTCCTTGCAACAATTTACAAAGTGCAAAGCTCCGGTGGAAGCAACCAATATAGAAATGAAAAAAATCCCGACAAACAATGAATTTCGATTTCTTGTTCCCCTCGAGTCGATTCAGACTTGAGAATTACCAAATTTGTAGCGTCAGAATTCATATTGGCTTTCTCTCATTTCCAGCACTTTGTTAAACATCTAGACAGGGAAATGGATGATTTAACTATACTTTCTTTGACGAGTGCCTATAATCACCAACCAACGCATGCGATCTCTATCTATAGATATAGGCGGCAGGCGGAATCGATTAGACCTGGGAACAATTGTTCCCTACTAGTCATATCACAGAGAAATCAGAGAGGAAACCTCAAACCATGAATAGTACCACCGCTCAGCATATCAGGGCCACGTGCACGAAAGCGCGTTCCATGTGGCTGTACAACGTTCAGATCGACACATTGGTTGTGAATTACGGAGGCAAAGAAGCAAATGGTCGAAGTTAATGAAGGCATAGAAGCATTTGGTGTAACCAAATAATAGTCGATTGTCACCTCTCCTTTTAGTTGAGTTGACGATGATGGCCCTTGAACTGTTGAAGAGACGAGAAAGAATAGGAATATGAATAGAAATGATACAATAACCCAACATCATATCTAAGCATCGAGAAAAGTTTAGTATTTTAGAGCCTCTTATACAAACGGAAAATCTTTCTTGGTATCATAATAGGAGAAAATCTTTCTTGGTATCCTAATAGGAGAACGATCACCTTACTTTAAGGTACTCAAGACGAAGGAAACATGCTTTAGTTCATGGGGGACACTACTTTTGACTTTGTTCTTCATTCACGACAGTTTGTATTGGATCCTTTTAATAGGTTACCAAGTGTATTATATAACCTAAATCATATGATATGTGTAATATATATAGTAATAACATGGTATGTATATATATACACTTATTTAAGAAGACTATATATACTCAAGAAGGTTAAGGGAGCTTGGATGTGAGAACTATGTTTTTTATTTTGTTCTTTTTGAGAGTTTGTATTCGAATCTTTTTAGAGGATTGGAATTTTTTTAGAGGTGTATTACATAATTCAATTGAATCCATTTTTATTAAACATTTAAATTTAATATAAATTTGAATTAATTTATATTTGAATATGTGTTTTTTTAATCCAAGTCATAAGTTCAAATCCATAGCGAGCAGGGTATGTACATCTTTGTAGAATTTATCAATCAAATCCGTATGGTAGTGGGTCTCTTGTCCCACAAACAAAGGGGTATCATACACGAATTTGGTGTCTCCCTTGATCATGGCCTTAAAATTAGATTATTATTATTATTATTATTATTATTATTATTATCATGTTTCAATTTGATATTAAAGTATTACTATAATAAAAAAATATTCATAATTCAAGAGATAATGCATGAGCAGTGAAATAATCACTCATAGAAGTTCTTTGTGTTACAAATCTGTTCATTGTTGTTGGTACACTGTGGGAAGATACAGGGTTAATCATTAATAAACCAACAAAACCCTTAGACACCAACCCTTTGAGCATTGTAACGCGTCTCTGTTACAACTAGGAAAGTGAAGCACAAAAGGTATTTTTTTTATTTTTTTTGCATAAGATGCAATAGGAAATTAATGTCAACATCATTCATAGCATCACATAATCTACGACATCATAAGTATAAGCATCACAAGCTACTTATCATTGAAATCATTAACGACACAACCAACGCATCAACATAAAGGATAGCGACACATAAACATAAAAAGAGGCACAGTTCAACACACCACAATCAACTAAAGCAATTTATAAACAATGATCAACCAAATACTGAATATTAAAATCACTATCCATCCAACCTACCCTGCAAGGTAAGGACCTCTAGGACACATAAGCAATGTTGAAGCCCATGATTCATCCGATTGATTTTGACCATTTAAGGTTTGAGGGTTGGTGATTTCTTTGAGGAACAAGGAGGTGTCTACATCCCACTAACACAATCAAGTCGAAAACCAACTAGCTCAATCATTCAACATCATTATTGTTCATGGCGTAGCAGAATTTAATTACCATATCAATAATATAACAAGATAAGTTAAGACGCAAATGTAGTCAACTTTATTTTATTTTAATGGCTCAAAAGAAAACATCTACTTTATTTCAAGGTGCACGATTAATCCATTACTGAATTCAACGATAAATCAACATTATTTCAAGGTGTGTGCGTGATTTAATTACCGAATTAAACATAAATCCACATCATTCAATGTGGGCGATTAATCTAATCACTTAGGAAATCATACATCAATATTGTTATAATGCGTACGAGTAATCTAAAACGTAATTATTTATGCATCATCATTAGTCCATAACACAAAGAAATCTAATTACTTAATTATCATCATAATCCATGGCTCAAGGGAAATCAATTTCTCAATCATTTATTCATTAACATTTTTAGTGGCGCAAAAGATAAACTGCACACATGATCATCCATGCATCGCTTTTATATCATGGCACAAAATAATTATCAATTAAATTTCTATGGTGTAAAAGGTAAACTACGCAGATGAACATCTACACATCACTTTTATATCACGGCACAAATAATTATCAATTAATTTTTCAGCGCAAAACGTAATCTATGCACATTACTATCCACACATCGTTTTTATACCATGGCACAAAATAATTATCATTTTTTTTTTTTCACAAAAAGTAACTAATCTATTAATTTCAATTTCAGGGCACAAGAGAATAATTACAAATCAATCACACATCAACTTGATTTAAGGAACGCAAGTAAGTTTGGTTACTAAATTAATCATACTTTACCATTATTTCAAAGCGCGAAGAGATCCACCAATTTATTTTCATAAAAAATGCAATCCTTAAGTAAATCAAGTGTCTATGTTAAAAGCGATCTATCTATGTTAACATTATGAGGGTTCCAATTAAAAATATAGAATTGTTATTAACTAAACATCATTACATTGTTCCAATCATTTGACTTACCAAGAAGTAATTTAAGGCTTCATTTATGAAATTCTATCAAGTAAAGTGACATTAATGAGAAAGGTTTTAAAACAAGGAAGGTATCTCAAGGAGGATTAAGGTAGGACGATTGTTAATCTTTAAAGAAAGAATTTTTTTAACAACGCTGAGGTATATTAGAAAGAAATGTTTTAACTACGATGGTGAAGGAATCTGATTAATGGAATCGTTCCACTCCAGATTAAACAGAATAACCACAAATCTTAGCGATTATGGCCAAAATGTTTATGAAGAAAAACCTAAAAGAAGTCAACTCGCAGGGACACAATAACATTCGGTGTTTTCATGGATCCGGTACTAATACTGACAGTCTGAATGCCCTCCACGGCCACCGCCACCGCCAAAGGATAACAGTCGGTGTTGTCATAGATTTGATTCTTTGATGATTGAATATTTTATGGGAAAAATCGTGACCAAATTCACGGAGGGTTATTCCTTAGACAGAATGCAAGAGATTCAAGGTTTTCTTGCAAAACATCGCAAAGGATAACCGAGGGAAAATTGCGAGTGCCAATTCACATGGCTAGACGAAATCTTAGGGCAAAATGAAGAGATTAATTTGCATTGCTGGGAGAATTTTGTTTTGGAAAAAACAAAGATGAATCAAGGAAAAAAAAAGCTTGGAGAGAACAGTAATCATGGGAGATTTTTTTTTTTAAGAAACAAAGACTAATGGAAAGTAAAAACGCCTGGGATGCTCAACAATTCGCCCAAGAGAAATAAAACTCAGGTAAGAAAAGGGATTTTCCTAAGCAATTCGCCGAGAAGAAATAAAACACAGGTAAGTCAATGAAGATGCTAGGCAATTCTCCCAAAATAAATAAAACGTAGGTAAGTAAATGGAGATTCTAGGAAATTCGCCCAAGAGAAATAAAGCGCATGTAAGTAAATGGAGAGGCTCATCTTGCAAAAACACAAAGGTTCTACTGAGTTTAAGCGTTGGGTAGTTTCTTCATGAAAACGTAGAGAAAGTCATGGAACATGGAGATGTAATGTTGAATTATTTGTTGGGTGAAAGAGAAAAGGCATTTAAGGATACAACACAGAGATGTAGGGAAAATAATATGTAAAGACGAGGAGAAAAATCTTACTCCAAATCGTTCTCGCTAACGAGTCTAACTATAGGTATGACAAAGAAGGAATAATATTTAAGCCTCCAAACGAAAGACAATTTTTAATCACAACAAGGGGATTTAGATCTACAACAAATATTAGTAAAATTCGACGCATATTTCCATAATATTCACATTTTCCTCAGCCTGGATTGCCATCAATATTCATAAAACCTTTAAAATATCAATACAAGATGGAGTACCATAACCAATAATCCAACGTTGAGGATTGATACTGCTAAAGAATTTCGCTCAAACTTGCACCTTTCCCCTTAGCTTTTCAATGGGTACTCTTCTCCCCCCCTTAGCCCCTCGAGCCGCAAAGGGGCCACATAAAAACACAACCAGAATCTTGTAGCTCCCAGCTCACCTCGTAAGGTAGAACCACCACTCTCTCTCAAGTTGGGTAGCCCAACTCTCACAAGTAAAACCAGTCAAAATTTCTGCAACATAACCTTACAGCCATTTGTTTTATAGAATTTTCTCATAAATCATCCCCACTTGCACATTTAATTATCTTGTTAATTAAAATAATTTAGAACTATCTCCCCCACACAGTTTTCGCCTTTCCCCAATTTGCACAATTAGATCCACATTTTATTTTAATAAAAATTAATTTCTCTCACCCATCCTAAAAGCGGTCCTAAAATCACTCCTATTTGTCCCTTTATTCCCTTTATTTCCAATTAATGAGTGACGTCTTTCTAAAATTGAGTTGAGTTAAAAGATGAATCTTCTCCTAGTTAGACTATTATTAACTACACTCTAACTTCCTTTTTATGGGTATCCATTCCCTTAGTTTTATTCCATTTTTACCTTAAATTCCAATTTGGTAATTACTTGCACATATGTGTATTAAATCACTCTTTAGATTTATTTTATTTTCATTGATTTCTTAAATTAATTTATTTCATCGCCTCATTATTTAATTTATCAAATTAGTTTTTAGTCTTCTCACTAACTTAAACTTAGGCTTAGTTAAATGTTTATTTGGAAAATATTAGATCCTTAAGAATTATGATTAACACATTAATTCTTTAATTAATTAATTAATCAATTAATTAATTCAACACTGCTCAAGATTTTACAAGGTTTAACATTCGCTCAAAGTTTTCTAGGCCACCTAGATTCATTGATTCATATTTTTTTTTTAAATTCCGTGACGTGTCTTTCAAGACGTACTCTGTGCTCCAAGGGTGAAACTCGCTCCTGATTCAAATTTTTAATTTCGTGACATGCCCTTTATGACGCACTCTGTGCTCCAAGGGTGCCACTTTCCTTTGACTAGTTTTGGTAGTTGTCCAATGCCTTGAGTCAACACTCCATTCGGGTGACCTTGTGAGAGATTAAGGGCTTCTAAGGAATAAGAACCCTGCCTTATTGTGATTCCCTTAGAAATATTTGTGAGTGAATGTCTCAGTGTTCCCTCACGACATCATCGATATCTCAAATTAGGTAAACATTGACCTACAATTCGAGGCATGATAGGAGCGCTAGCAAAGTGTGTCAGGGATGTTTCCACACCTCTCCCTCAATATTTTGGCTCTATGCATGGCCCCTTTACTCTTTATGTGAGTCATATTAGAAATAAATCATCATCTTGCATCCATCAACAAAACACTAACAATGATCCATAAACAATATCATAATATAATCGATCATATGTCACATATGCATAAATGAAATACTCAAACCAATATAATTCACTCCCTGACTCAATGAGTAGTCCAAGGAGTTCCAGTGATGCCATCGACATCCTCAATCTATCAGTTGTCCTATCAAGTGTCCTATCCTTTCAATACATAGATATCAAATGACATAAATCATAATCCATCAACATCATGATACAAATCCATAAGTGAAACAAACAACCATATAGTAAAACAGGATCACTTGCATGCAAGTGTCCTCAAATAATAGTCAATAACATGTGCTCAGAAGAGAAGCATGTTACAGGCATTACCTACAATCAAGTGAACTCTCAACCAAGGCATCTATAGAGGCTGCAAGAACAAAGGTTCTGCAATGATGAGAGAAAGTGAGGCATTCAACATAATCATATTATGCACTATCCATACATCTAATATGTGCACAGTCTCTATTAATTAACCTTTGATATTCACTCATTATACCATGTGTGCAACACTACCTTACTTGACATTCATTCATTTATCAGTTATTTCATTGTGTGACATTATAAAAACATATATGAATAACATATTCATAATATTAACCATTTTATTCTATCCATATCACACACAAAGCATCACATCAAGATACAAATTTGAATGTGGTTCACCTTAATCTAAGCTATGTCCACAATGATTGGCTTCTTCTATTAGTCATTTAAAGTCGTTTTACAAATGCAGATTGCTCTTGCAAAGAGATGTAATGGTAACCATTACTCAAACATGCCTAGCCATTCTTTTGCAATGTGAGCCTAACTCCTCATTCATAACTCAAAACATCTGAACACTTAGCCAATTATTCACTCAATCTCTCACTCCAAAACTCATCACTAGCTCAGTTTACTCATCATCCAACTACTACTTTTACCCAAAAATCCATTGCAATTTATAGCTTTACAATAGGGATAAGCCTTTTACAATGTGAACAAATTGTCCTAAAATCCTATCTAATTTCCTCATTGTGCGCACTAACTCTTGAACATGCATGTTGATTTTTGTGCATGTTGCTCCTTAGCCAAAATGTCGCGCAATCCATTCCTCTGCAATTCCCAAGACTTATCCAAAACTTTTGTCCAACAATTGTCTCCCAAACAAAAAGATCTTATAAGTCCATATTTAACATCCAAATTCTCATTACTATTATATATACTATTGTTGTAATCTAAATAAATATAAATTTATTTTAACATTGATAAATAAATAAAAGTTTATTTAAATTTTAAATCCACCAAATATTTGAATTTTATTTTTTTAATTATTTTAATTATTTTATAATTCAAAATTCAAATAAATTCAAATTACTAATTAATTAATTTAAAAATTATTATATATAATTATTTTAAAATATAACTATATGGCTAAACAATATAATAATATCTATAAAATCGATATCCTAGTTTAAATGGATATCTTAATCACACTTTAACTTTATTTAGAAATATTGAAATAAGACATCTTAGTGTCTCACATAATTGTATAAATTGGAAAAACTCCATAATTTGTGTTCACAAAGAAATCTTTATTGTTGCTATTGTAATGTTAACAATAACTTTGATATCTCTTTTAGTATGAGGTTGAATTACAATTGGGTTTTAATATTTAGGCTTCATATATGGGGTTAAAGGTTAGATACTTCTAAATATCACATAATTCTTCTCTAAAAAATAATCATATGAAATAATAAGTATCTTGTGAATAATATAATTGGATGTAGTTTTTTGTAATATCACAAGAAAATGTTTTGAATTGACCAACAATTCATCTTTTTCAAATGTGAAGAGAGAAATTAATCTAAGACTTGGAAAAATTAAAATTAATATGAGTAAAAATTAACCTAGTTAGAAACAACTTATACATTATTTTAGACTCACTTATACATTATTTTAGATTGTAATGTTTTATTTACACAATTATATACCTATCAAAATCTCGAAATTATTTCAAGAAAAATTAAACCTCTATCTCAAAATATAAGTAAACTTTCCAACCTTGAAAAAAAGCTTTAATTCTACTCTTTAAAATAACATATCCCTACACATACCATAATAAAATATCACAATGGAATATTTTTTCAACGGATAGGGATAACATACAAAAGTGATTTTGAATCACAAAAAAATATTTTATCAACATTACTTTTGTGATATGGATGGCGTACACCATTTTGTGTCCTCGAAGAAAAGTTTTGCTACATAATCACAAGACATGGTAACATATCTTCAACAACCATGTCTCACTAGTAGCCACAAATTTTGACAATTCATTATTCATCTCATCATTGACGTTCCCTTGCATTCTCCCTTTTTAATCAATCCTCATAGAGGATTATGTTCTTAGACTATTAAAAAAATATGATATCGTTAAGGATGGCTCTCATAATATTATTATAAATGTCACTTGGAATATAAAAGTTATCTCCATTGCTTTAAAGTATCTCATGTATGTAGCTTATGGATTTAGAAAAGTGTGTGACGTATATACAAGCTTCATATGGATTTAGAATAGTGTATGAGGTTTATACAAGTTGCATATGGATTTAGAATAGTGTATGAGGTATATACAAGTTCGAATAGGTTACATTATTATTAATAATGATTAATATTATGTTTTTGAGACATGATTATTATTATACTTTAAGATTGGGAGGAGAATGTTAACATAAAATTAAATAAAGATATTTTAAAAAGACTAAAGAGAGGACTAAAAAAATGTTGAAAGGAAATTAAATAGAGATATTTAAAAAAAAAAAAAATTCTAAAGTTTATTACACTAAATATTTTTTCACATATATTAATATTTTGTTTCCCATATGTAAGTTTTGATCTGATTGTTATTTTTAATTTTTTCTAAATTATAAGGTTACTTCTTGTCGCTCACAACTTCACAATTACATGATTAATTTGTTTACAGGAGAAGCAAAGGAATTGGTTGGTGTAATCAAACCACTTCTTTCACCACACAACAAATGTAAGGAAGGCGATTAATGCCACTTTATTCCATCATTCAATTGCACCCAACTACCTTGTCCATCAATTCCAAGGTCGAAGCAATTGAATTTAATTGCATGACACTTTTTTATGGAGCATTGGTCTTCATAGTTATAACAATAAGAATATAAATAATATAAATTCATTGATATTGCTCGATTCTTTTGCTTGAATACTTTTCAAAATTTTCAAATCTCTAGTTCTCCCGACATAGTGAATCCAACTATAATTTGATATGTATTATGTATTATTTCTAATTCATTATATCATGTGGAAATTAGAGCATTACCCTATATTTTGTTATTTGAGTAACAAAATCTCATGCATGCACTCATAGGACTTGATAAGTAGACATATTTGACTAACAATAAGTTCTTATACATGAACACATAGGAATTTGATGGGAACAATGTATCTTATGAAATCCATGAAGTATATAGTTGTTGGGGGAAAGTAGAGTGATTGGGTTGGTTCATTATAAGGTGGTGGTATAGATAGAGAAAATCGACGGGGTAGTGAGTTTTATTTTGTCTATGTGCTTATCTTGTCAGAAATATCTTCCTCCAATCCCCCTCTTAGTAGCCACAATCATGGGTGATTATTATTTTGTCTGTGTGTGTGTGTGTGTGTGTGTGTGTGTGTGTGTGAGAGAGAGAGAGAGAGAGAGAGAGAGAGAGAGACTAATGTATTGTGCTATTGCGATGGGGGCTTTACTGTTAGAATAACTATTTAAACATTCAATTATTATCATATTATATTCTGAATATGGTGATTAGATGATTATACATATAAAGTTTCAAATTAGTTTATATGGTTTGACAATCATACTAGAATTATTATCATAATCCAATAATGTATCAAATCATGTGACATTGCAATTTTCAACGACCAAAGAATTACACATGTCAAAGTGTTATAGTTAAAAATTCCAATAATTTTGAATCTGGACATTTATTTTCATTCATTGAAAGGATGCCACTCTTATGAAGTTCAATACATGTGGTCAATAGTCAACATTTCATCCCTAATTCTAGCATATGACAAACTTGGTTGATCTTGCAAGGTCAAAAAAATAATGTCTTTGTTCATTACTTAGAAAATGAACCCAATTAAATAATCAAATTATTGCATGGAATTAAATTAAAGTTGTGTATTATTGTCAGGTATAATTTTAAGGATGAAAATTGATATTAAAATGTAAAAAGATGGGATAATCTTACTAGTCATTAATAAGAAAAATGTAAAATGTTTGAGGATACTTTTGTAAAAATATTTAAATTTTAAAGAATTTGATATAGTTTGTATACAATTTTAACAATTTTTAAGGTAAAACACTTTTGTTCTAGGGAATTCGGGAGAATCTTTTTTAGAAAAAAATAAAAATTAATGAATCTATTTTAGAGAAAAACCATGGAAAATTACCCCATTTATGAAATTTAGCCTTTGAATTATCTATAACTATAATTATTGTACATTTCATCTTAAAAGAATTGAAATTTAATCACTCTTCGAAAATAATATTAAAAACTTCAACACATGCTTAGAGTAAAATCCTCTACCCTCCCTACCATCTCCCACAATCCCAGAAGTAAACTAAATCGTATCTTTTATTTGTTCCATATCCAAATATAATGAAAAAGACGTTAATTATTTAATTATTTCCATTATGTTGTTCGAGATTATGGAATGTGAACTTTTTCATAGATATAAACAAAATATTGAAATTTAAATATGTTTGATCAAATTTAAACCTTATACACTCCTAATTTCAGCTTCAATGGAAATCATTAAATATTGAAAAAAACAATTAGGTAATAATGGTTATCCTAAAACCATGATTTGCATCGGTATCATTATACCATCTCAAACCATGATAACGATAGTGGATTTCTAGTTGATACCAAGAAAACTAATGAATTTCCATGGCCTATTAAAAGAATCTCATAAAATATGTTTATTGAAAATAATGATTATATGTACATTCATTTCAATTAAGATTTAAATGTGTATCCCGTTTAATGATAGAGGTAGAACTTCCGAGATGATAAGTATAAGCTAAGCTTAGGAAAAAGGAGCGTGTTATTTCAATCTTCATCAATTAAGGAAGACAATTCCATGCCGAGAAGAGCTAAGCTTAGGAAAAAGGAGCATGTTTTTTCAATCTTCATCATTAAAGGAAGACAATTCCATGGGCTATGTTGTTGCTAATCCAAATGACAATAATAAGATTATAGATATTTATACACAATGCTTTATATATGAGTCTACAAGCTGCTTTGTATCTTCAGCTATATGTAGTAGTTGATGCACTTGGAAAATTACGACGTTATTGTAAGGTCCCTTGGCTCAGTTTAGAAACATCATGGTGTAGAATATTCTTACTAATTAAAATTTATGTTCTTTAAATAATTTTTTATGGGTTTTAGCAACGAGTTACAATCAGATTTAGTGATTGATCACTACCATTACATTGATGCATCTACAATATGCTAAATGGACATGAATCCAGCTTAATAATTCAACATTACAACATAAAAATCATTTTTAAATTCATAGAATTCATGCGCAACAGTTAAACTCATAAACACAATACATACACATATTAAATACTTATGCTTTATAATAATTTCTTCAACTAGCGGCTTGGGACTGACATTCCACACAAATAATAGACCGATTATTCCAAATCTCAATAGCCATTCACCTCCAACCTGAGGCTAGTAATCCAAAAAAGTGGATGCTCTCTCATTGTTCACTCACAGTTCATCAAATTCACAACCCACTGGTATTCTACTATAGTTATCTCGATTTTCCACCAAATCTCTTCCTCTCGACTTGCCCAACCCAAGGAATGTACCCCTTCACTGAACTCGGTCCCTCAAGCGTCCCATTCACTTTTAGGCACAGGTAACCAAGAATCTTTCCCCTAGCAACTCAAGGGAATTCACTGCTTGGAAAACTACTAGAAATCAATTCCAAACACTTTCTATTACAATGCAACTCACACAAGAGTCCACTCTTTAGGCATGGCAACATCGCTCTTCAATATTCAGCTCTGAATACGTTCCATAAATGCTCCATCATGCTCTAGAATTATCCTTCCATGGATATTCTAGCTCCAATCTCTTTTTATTTTTCTCTCCTTGTAATACCCTAGGTTGATTCCCAGTAATAATTGTACATATGTTTATTTTCTATAGGCTGGTGAGCTAGGATATTATGGGCCCACCTGCCTATGTGATTATTAGGATGAAAAGCCTAGACGATGAAATGATAGCGAGTCTATTATTTTAAAATGTAATCACTCAGTTATTAATAAAATCACACCATTGTTGCAGACCAACTGGAAAAAAAAGTAAGGTGGATAAAATCCACCAGAGAGGAGAGGGGGGCTAAGAGTCTCAGGTTAAGGAGGTAAAACTAAGGGGCTTAAGACAAGGGAAAATTTTAATAATATTTATTAAAAGATAATTTATGGGATACATTATGTTATTCTAAGTTCCCAAAGAAAGGGAACAAACCACCAAGTGGGCTAAGGGGGGTACCATAAGGTGAAAAGTGTCATTTATGTGCATGCAATTATATTTGGGAAACTTAGTGTATTTTCCCAATGTTTTCTATCATTCTAGGGATCCTTCGCTCATGTTCACTCTGCCATCTACAATTTGTACCTAGTTTTTACCCCTCACGGTACCTATACTTAGATGATTGGTAATTTCCAATAACCCGTTTTCTTGCATGTGTCAGTAAAATAAACAGGCTATCAGTCTCGTGTGCTGTTAAAGAAGAGGTTTGTTAGGCCTATAAGCATTCTCTCTGGGTGAGAGAAGTGTTGATGAAGAGGCATGTTGTGAGGCTTGTGAGCATTCTCTCGAAGCGAAAGAAGTGTTTTTAAATAAGCGAGTTGTCAACATCAGAAGCATTCTCTCTACTAGTCTCTAGGTGAGAGAATTGATGTGAATTGTTTTCCCAAGATTCCAAGGTGCAACTATAGGGCTCTAAGATTTCTTTCTAGCCCTGTTGTTGAAGCTCCAGAAGGGAAGCAAGGAAACCGAAGGAATTTTGAGCAAAGAAGGGGTACACTTCCTCCTGTGAGACATGCATGTGGGAAATGATAAACTGTAGGTTGGATTTTAAACTTGGCACCTGAATTGGATTATTTCTATTGCTAAGAGACCTTTCCCAAGTGGATTTTAATCTCCATCTCGGGGGTGACCTAGTCCTAGATTATAACAAGTAGAGTCTAACGATGAGAGGAAAGTTGGATGTCTGCATACAGTTGGTGTCTTATTTTATTAGATACGTATCTTTCTTACTCATTGTAATTGAATTAGAATGGATGGCTAAGAGCATGTATTTACATCTATGACTGTGTATGCTTGTTTAATGAATAAATAGGATTTTTCATTTCAAGGCTATGTGCTTGAATAATGGTGAAACTGTATGAATGGTTGTTTCCTAAGGATGCATTCATGGTTAGACATGTCTGTATAATTGGAGTAAATATTTGTGTTATATGAAAGGTACCTCGTGGTACACTGTGTATTTTGGCATTACTCTGTAACCCACATAATTGTATGGAATCGAGTAAGAACCTGTAAGGGATAGGGAATTTATTGTAAAGTTGGTGCATTGGAGATCCAATAAGGTCGATAAACCCGATATCCTTCCCTTCTTCTTAAAATAGAATGTTTCTGAGGAATCAAATCCTTGATTGAATGTTGTAAAGAAAGATTCTTACTTGGTCTAAATGGATTAAGGGTCTGATGAGGTTGAGTTAAAATCCCAACAGAATGATGCAACATGAGGCTCCAAGACTGCTAAGTCCAAAATCTTAAGTTGTAATTCAACTAACATTTAATGAAATCAATGAGACTCAGAATTCGTTGATCTCTAAGATGAGAGTCAATCTCAACCATCCAAATATGGACTGGTTGCCCATCATAGTCCCTTTTAAATCCACATGTGATTCGTGACCATTGGATCAGGGAACAGTTAAATGTCAATCGTCGATCAATTACATAAATATCGTGATGGATTTCTATGATACAAGGAAGTGGAGTATTAAACCTCGAAATAATTCTAAATACTATCCTTTTTGGAAGTCCTGATATGTCGATTTCCAAGGACCAGGGTTTCACCCCCTCATTCCATACCTTTAACTATAATAATCCTGAGAGAGAGAGAGGGTCACGTCATAATGACACATTGTTCCAACTTGGAAACCATCGTGTCATGGAATGGACACCTGTGAACATCTGGTTGTGGGTGAGTGGAATATGGGACCCTCGTCAAGCATAGGAATTATGGTAACTGTGAAAAATAGAGCCATTGGATCTAAGGGTGGGTGAATCTCCAATATTTATATAAGTGGAAAAAATTCAATCGAATCTCAGACCATGGGGATTTTTTAGCATGAAGGAGACCGGTAAAGACTCGTGGTTCCAATGTTTGGGGTAACCTCGTGGCTCCATGTGTCATCCTTATATTTCTGCACGATGGAAATATCTCCACCATAGTTCTTTGCATAAGCTGAGGAGTCATAATATCAAGATTAATCTAATCAATCACTTATATTACATTAATTAATGACCTCATAATCCTTGGGATGTTGATCAACAAAGGTTTCTTATAATTTGATGAATAACTTACCTAATTACGAGATTAACTTGATTATTTATCTTGTAATTCTTAGATGACGAACCGTGGGGAGTTTTAGTGTGCAGGAGACCGATAAGAGTTGTGGTCCCGATGTCTATGATAACCAGGTGGCACGACGTGAGTGGTGCCATGTGTCACATATAATTGGAAATATTGGACAAGGATCTATAGGGAATGAGTTCCACGTGTCAAGTGGTATGAGCGCCATATGTCACGTCAGGTCATATGGTGCCATGACGTTTCATTCCATGGGCATGCCTTGTAGAGCTTATGTGGCGAATATGAAACACGTGGGACATAGAGTCTGATGAAATGGAATCTCAATTCTTGATCTTCAGATTTGAACATTGAGATAAATCAGTCGTCGATCACTTAACAAACTCAATAGTTCTAATTCTGAGATTAACTTAACAGTGTCTTGTAATCATCGAACCACAAACATCATCATAACTTTTTTAGCAAGTATTAATCACTTGGAGGGGTCAGAGCCCAATGGAATATATGGAAAGTTCCATTCCTACAAGCACGCCTACACTAGAGGTGACCTATTCTGACGCATCAATGCCACATTGGGTGGGAATGATGACATGGATCCACGTGTCATTATGGAGGCATTTGGCCAATAAAGGTTCGAAAAATTCAAATTGTCATAACTTTTGATCTAGAGATTTGTTTTGAGAAAACTTACAGTCATTGGAAATCTCTCAAAGAAAAAAAGATGATGGTGTCCTTTTTAAAAGGATTCAAGGAGGTTTAGGAAAATAAAAAAATTAATACCACATCCCTTAAAAGGGTACTTATGGGGTTGGGTGTGTTACACTCCTTGTTTCTCATGAACAAAACCTATCTGTATAAAATTTTGTTTCTACCCATATGAATTCCCTCTCCTTTGGCTTACTTTGTTGACTCACACACTTCCACAAGATGAATCTACTCAACCCCCTATGCTCTCAATAATTATGTGATGTGACCACTCACACCCACCCTCTTACATGTATTCAATGATTGGCTTTGGGATCACTAAATTAGTAATTATAAGGTTCATATACTATTAGAAATTTTTTGATAATGGTTTGAATTAATATGCATGGGTAATTACCTCTTGGACCCCTCTTAAAAATTCTCTTATACCATCCCCTCTATTGTGGATTAAATTGTCCTCCACCTCTATCCATGTCCCCTTAGCAATTGGCATCCACATTTTATTATTAAAACATAGGAATACAATTTTCATATTGCATTGCTTGTCCATAGCCACACATTATATCTACATTAAGCATTAATTAAATTGGGTATTATAGTGGAGATGTTATAACTATTATTTTGAAAATTATGACACCATTGTTGTTTATTGTTAGTGGTATAAATTTACTTAGAATGCATTATTTTTTGTTTGGAAGTCAACATATTTTGTTCTTTTTATTTCTTATATATAATTTAATTCTAAATTATAATATTTTTAATTCCATAAAATTTAATTTAAAAACAAATATAACATAACATTGAAATGGGGCATGAGAGATGAATTTCCACTTATAACACACTTTCTTTCTAAAGTTTGATATAAAATATCAACAACACACAATTATTAGAGATCATAAGTGGTAACAACCTTATCTTTGGGGAGTAAAACATTAGCTACATGAAAACTACAGGAAATATTTTATAAGTGTCGATGCTAATAGATTGGCACTACCAAGAAGTAACACCAAATTGAATCAACATATTGATCTCAACTCAATCAAATATTTTATTGTAGTGATGATAAAATGATTAATAACAAGCCTACATAGAGAATGTTTATCCACAATCCTAGTATTCTAATGTATATATTAAAATCGAATCTTGGTGGTTTCAAAATTAGCTAGAAAGATCACAGTGTAACTTCAATATGCACCTTCTATTATTGTTTCTCTCTAATCATTTTTTTTGTAAATATTATCTTCTTCTAGTAGATCTATTTATTTAGAGACAGAGATGATTTTAAGTATGGAAATTTATTTTAAAATGTAGAAACCTTAGGGAATCTTACTAATCCTTCATATGCCAACTATAAATGTTTGGTGATATTTTTGTAAAAATGTTCAAATTTCTAAGGATTTTATATAGTTTTTTATAAAATTTTGGTGATTTTTAAGGTAAAATAATTTCATCCTATATAATTTAGGCGAATCTCATTTTTGGAAAAACCATGGAAAATTAGACCATGAACGAAATTTAGCCCCTAAAATCATCCCTGTTTAGAGACACATGGAATCCTCTCGGATGGACCCTCTCTTAGCTACATTGGAAGGAAATTGAGCTTCATATTCTTGTTTCTCCATGTTTCGTGCAAGATACCAGATATATAAAATATGCAGAACAGAAACGAAATGCTAGAAATGACATAATAACAGTAAAATATCCAGCATAATCTTCACAATACACAGAAATGATATACGAAATAGCAACAAAAATAGCACTTTGAATCAGATAGCAATGTTCACAGGCCTCTTCGAGGGGGCAACCTCCAATCGAG
>ML795667.1:81814-104648 GCA_009831015.1 Picea engelmannii | reverse complement strand
TGAACTAAATTGAATGCGAACCCAAGATACAATTTACTATCTTAATTTGATATGTTAAATTTACTCGACACTATCGAACGATCCTTGTAGTTATATTACATTCTTAAGATTTACGAAGTTGATATAAAATACCCCATTATTGTTGGATAGTGATAGTTGAATATAAATTACTTTTAGAAGTTCACACATTCCTATCTATGTGGAATTTACAATATAATAATAAATATTGTAGCTATGGTGTATCCAGGTTAGGATACTACGTTAGAATAATAAAAAAATTATAAGGTAATATAGTTTTTAAAAAAAGCATAGGAAGGAAAGGTAAAGTGTAATATTTTTTAAAGGAAATTAATAAAAAAAAAATTGTGGTAATGATTCGATCATGACCATTGACAACAAGACATGTTCCAATTATAGTCTCATTTTCAACACTTAATTGAAACTAACCATACTAACCCTATGCATTACAATGATAAGAACCATGATTCAATTGATGTAACCATCGTAACACCTTAAATTTAAGATTGGAGTTAAATTTCTCAAGTGAAAGTATAATAATTAAGCTTATTCTATTCTTGAAATTTTGATCATAGTTGTGGGAAGGACATTACGTTAATGTGCATATTTCAAGGTTCCTTATATAAATTCCAAGAAACATTATATTATTGTAATGGATTATTCCATGTTGACTTAGGTATGTAATATATATATTTTAAGTTGGTGGGTCACATGGTATTACCTCAAGGATGTTATTTTTATGTTTTATAAATTGCATTAAATACCCTATTAGTAACAAATTAGAACAAATTAGAGTCTGTCAAGTACTTAAGTAAACTAAAGATAATGATTTACACATGTTAGACTTATTCAATTGTTGTATGATAATTGTATCTCAATATTGTTCTGAATTAAAGTCTATTAAAAATTTAATTATGACAATTTGTATAGTTCAAGTATGTTCTCATTGTATGTATTTTGTCTATATCTATGAAACATCATAATGAATATTTTTTAATTTGTTTTAAAAAACAAAAATCACATTATTTCATTTTATTAATCACTTACGGTTGTGACATAAAAGGGGATGTTACACTCTTTTACAGGCATTTAATGATTGGTTCTAGGGACACTTAATCTAAAAATAGAGTTTAATACATAATCATAATAAAATTTAGGAATGTGGGTAGTTTAATAGACTTGGGTATTTTCCCCTTGGATTGATCCAAAAAGGATCTAGAGAAGACTACGGATAACTCACAACTCGCAAAAGCAACTCAAGAAGCTTAGAATGGCCTTAGCAGACCGAGAAAGGGAAAAAAAATTAAAGTCATCAAAACTTAGTAAAAATGGCATCATCGCGAAGACCGCGTCGCAAGATTTCCAACAACGCAAACAGATCGTCAAACAGAGTTACGGATCAAAATATACTCGCAGTCAAAGTTTGGACAACCTAGCATAGTTAGCATGGGATGAGTCAGCATCCATACTGCCGACGTCAGCATCACTACAAATGACGTCAGCATCCGTACATCATAAATAGCAGACCCATGAGGAGACACATGTCATGATGACATCAACATGGTGACATGGCAACACCATAGGCTTCCATGGGTCACTCATTTTTGGCATTTTTGTGTCATTTCGTGGACCAGTAAAAATGAGCCAAGTGGCAGTCTGTATAGGCATGTGGCATACCATACACTGACTTAGAAGGTGACATGGCAGGATGATGTGGAAGTTGAGGTGGAAGACTATACGTTGGCGTGGCCCAATGATTGGATGCCATGTGGCCTGGTCATGGGATACCACGTTGCAGTGGAAAAATAACCAATGAGGGCTCAAGAATGAAATTCAAAAAATAAAAAGGATTGGTGGGTCCTCCAAATCGAACGAAACCCCACCAAATGTGGCTCCAATGGACATATCCAAACCTATGCTAAATTCGACGGAACCACCAAATATATTAATACATATATATGTTACAACAAACAACCAAAAAGGGAGGCCTGCGACATCGACCCTAGGGGCTCCCCATTTATCTACGCCTTAAAAAATACTCTGCCAACCACTAGGAAAAACGACCTACGTTGTTTACAATGCCCAAAATATTACTTAAATTTTGAATCTGCCTAGTGCTAAAGAGGAGGCACATGAGGGTACGAACGACACATTTTACGAGAAATTTCTTGGCATTAATTGCAGGTTGCAAGGAAGATAAATTGAGATAGAGTTTCTCTTGGGCCTGGGAGTGCTAGATTCAGATTGAGGCATGGAGACAATCATTTTTCTGTAATTTGACGCCACGAATTCAATGGTGTTGTCTGTTTTTTTATCTGAGCAAAAATTCTGCAGCTTAATTTCAGAATGAGGTATATTTCTGTATTTTTCCAAATTCATTGTTGAGTTAATAAAAAGGCCTACCCATTTGAGAGCAAGAATCGGAGACGTATTCCACCAGGGATGAACTCTGTTGTCAAGTTTTTTTGTTCATATTTGATTCTTATGTCTCTTCATTATTGAGATTTTCCTTCTTTAATGGTGCACTTTAATATATTCTCATTTAATTTATTCTTTATAAGTCACTTCGATGAAAAGATCTCGGATCATGTTGGTATGAGAGCAGTCATCTTTGACGTGAATTGTTGAGTGTGAATGATTACTAGGGCCAAGCATAACGAGGGTGAAGGAACTCTTAATACTTTCAATCCGGAATTTGGTCGTGTATCCCAAAGGAAAAAAATGGAAGAAGAGGACAAGCGTGATGAATAGGACAAAAACTTCCACATGGTCTTTTATCGCATGTCAGAAATGGTCAAATGAATGTATGGAGACTACGAGAAGAGGAAGAACAATAAAGGGAAGAAAAAGGAAGAACAAGATGATAATGATGCTTCGGTAAATCAAGGGGCTCGAGGATACCCCCCTGAACCTCCATCTTCACCATCAAGTTCTAGTTCTTATTCCTTTGAGAATTCTCATCATTCTAGCCATAAATATTGTTTTAAGAAACCATTATTAAATCTTGATGTAAAATTTGTTTTACCTATGTTTAATGGAGATGCTAATCCTGAAAAACTAGATAATTGGATCCGACAGGTTGAAATATATTGTCGTGTTCAACAGATTGATGAAGAGAAAGTTAAAGTGAAACTGGCTTCTCTTCGGTTGGAAGGCACCACTCTCGTATGGTGGGAGAGAAAACTTCAGGACATAAGTAAGTGTGGTAATCTTCTTTGTTCATGGTCGAAATTTAAATCAACGATAAGGAAGCAATTTTATCCATTGGGTTATTTACATAAAGAAATGATTGAATGGAAAACTTTAAGAAAAACTAAACATCAAACTCTACAAAGTTTCAGAGAAGAATTTAGGAATAAAACTCTTGCATTAAATGTTTCTTTGGATTCTTATGAAACTTTAATGAAGTATATTGGCGCACTTCACAGTTATATTCATCATGTTTTTCTATTGTTTATCCCCACCACTATTGACAAAGTTTGTGTGCAATCCACTCACCTTGAAAATAGGGGAAATCATCTTTGAGAAAATCCCACGAAGAAACCTTCCAATCTCCCACATAAGCCATTTAAGAAGTTTAAAAGGAAGGACAAGAAGATCACCACAATAAAGAGAGAAGAAGAAAATCCCTCTTGCACTAATTGGACTAAAAGTGGTCACGATGATGAACATTGTTGGAAACTACATCCAGAGAAGAGACCAAAATAGTTTGATGCAAAGGATAAGACAAAAACCGTTGCTACAATGCAAAAAGATCTTGGTTTCGATTCAGGAGATGAAGGAAAGATCATAGCGGTTGGAGTACAAGGTAAATATTCTCTTCATATTAGTTCAAGTTCCAATAATGAATCTCATGATGATGAACTAAAGAGGAATGAGTTATTTCACATAAGAGTTGTATTTAAACATACTAAGATAGATACATTGTTTGATTCAGGCTCCCAAGTAAACTTGATATATGAAACACTTGTCAAAAATATGGGTCTTTAAATGAAACCACATCCAAAGCCTTCTTCTCTTGGTTGGGTATGTGATAAAGAAAAACTTAATGTCACCAAACAATGTAGGGTCAAATTTCCTATTTCTTCAAATTTGATTGATGAAGTGGATTTGGATGTTGTATCACTTGATATATGTGGCATAGTATTGGGGAGTCCTTATATTTATGATACAAAAAAAGTATTCTTTTGTCATGATAACAAATACCACCTTACTAAGGGGAAATTGGAATATATTTTTAGAGCTCATGTCATGAGGGTAAACACAAAACTTGTTAGTTCGGGACAAATGAAGAGACTTATAAATGCTAATAAGAGATATGTACTCATGGTTGTAAGGGATAAAGATGTTGGAACATCTGAGGATTTCCAAGGATGTGATCCTTCTCATAAGAAATAATTAATTGATGTTGTTTCTAAGTATGATGATATTTTCCAAGATTCATGTAATTGTAAATTGGCCTGAGCCCAAAAGTGTAACTGAGATACAGAGCTTCTTAGGTGCAGTCCAGTATTGGACGAGTTTCATTTCAAACTTCTCCTTTATATAAGATCCTTTGCATGCCTTAACCAGTGTGAAGAACACTTTTCACTAGGGAGGAAAGCAACAAAAATCTTTTGACGCTTTAAAGGAAAATAGAAGTATCGCACCAGTATTAACATTGTCGAATCTTCAATAGCCCTTTGATATTGAGAAAGATGCCAGGGGATACACCATGGGGTGCAGTATTGATGCAATATTGTAATATTATTTGTTACCCCTCTGAAACTTTTAACCAACTTGTTGTTAACTATCCTACATATGATAAAGAGTTGTATGCATTAGTTCAAAGCGTAAAGAAATGGAAGCATTACTTGTTAGGGTAGGAGACAATCATACATACAGATCAAAAACCATTACAGTATCTCCAAGCACAAACCAAACCACAACAATCTCGACATTACAGATGGATGGGTTTTCTACAACAATTTTATTTGGTAATCAAGTACAAAAAGGGTACAAGTAACAAGGTAGTTGATATGCTTTCTAGACCTCCTATTGTTGCTTCTATTATTTTGAAGAATAATTCTTTATCTCATGATAGCTATGTGGAACAATATGCCATTGATGAAGATTTTAAATAAGTATATGAGAATCTAACCCATGGTGCACAGGTAGAGAACTATTGTCTGTAGGGAAAACTATTCTCCCATCTTGGAAAGCTATGTATTCCTACTAGTGAATGAGTCCATGTAATACGAGAAGTTCAGACTTCTCTTGTGTCTAGGCATTTTGGGGTATCATAACCCTGACTCATTTACAAGGGGTTTTGTTATTGGACTGAAATGAAATAAATTGTAACTAGATATGTAAAGATCTGTGTGATGTGTTCTACTTGTAGGCCCACTAATAGAAAACTGGGGCTATACTCACCACTACCTGTTTCATCCCATGGGAAAGTATCTCCATGGATTGTTTAGGGGGTTTACCAATGTCGAAAGGGGGTCATGACTATTTGTATGTTGTATTGGATAGGTTCAACAAGATGTGTATCTTAATTCCATGTAAAAAGCAGATCACTACTGAGCATACTGCTAATATCTTCTTTCAGTATGTTTGGGTTCACTTTGGGTTACCCATATCCATTATCTTAGATCGAGATAATCCATTCCTTGGGCATTTTTGGATGATCTTATGGAGAATGATGGACATGAAATTGAAGAGGAGCACTACTTTCCATCCACGAACCGACGGAAATACAAAGGTTGTAAACCAGACAATCGTAATTTTTCTTTGAGGCTACTGTAACAAGCATCCCAAAGTATGGGATGAAGATATATCCTATGTACAAAATTCTTACAATCAATCCATACATTCCTCCACTTAGTGTTCTCCTTTTGAGACAAGTTTTGGGTACCTACCTAAAGTTCCTTTGGATTTGATGTGTGGGAGAGATTTCGATTCAAATGAAGAAATAATTGAGGACAAAGCCCCAAAATTCATCCATAGGATCTAGTAGGTACACCAAGAAGTCAGGGAATAGTTGGAGAAAAGTTAAGCATAGTATCGACATGAAAAACACAAGGTTTGTCATCAGTTCCAGGTTAGAGACCACGTAGGGCTTCACATCAACAAGGAGAGATTGAAAGGTGAAGGCAATAAACTCAAGCCCATTCGTTATGGACGCTTCACTATTTTGGAGAAAGTGGTAACAATTGTTTTCGTCTAGATATTCCACCTTATATGCATATTTACTCAGTTGTAAATGTAGATAATTTGAAATTTTTTGAGCCTCACATGATCATGGATTAGGATGAGTAAGTTTCAATACCTTCAGTTGATGAGTTTTCTCCTAAGTACTTGGATGATTTAAAGGAAGATATCATCCTAGACAGAAGGAAGAGGACCTCACGAGGGGTGATTTTGATTATCTTCGAGTAGGCTTAAAGGGAGCACATCCAAGCAAAGCAAAGTGGATTGAAAAGGACAAGGTGAGGGAACTCTTCCCTCACTTATCTGTTGATTAATGATATATTTTGGTGGTCCAAAAATCTCTTATTGGGAAGGCATGATCCAAAAAGGATCCATATAAGACTAACGACAACTTAGAACTCGCAGAAGAAACTTAGGAATCTCACAATAGCATCAACAGACAAAGAAAGGGAAAAAATTCAAAAACCTAAAAACTCAATGAAAATAGCATCATCACGAAGAGCGTGTCGCAAGATTTCCAACGATGCTAACGAATCATTTCTACTACTGACGTTAGCATCAATACAAATGATGTCAACATCCTTACAACATACGTGGCACATAAACAAGGTAACACATGTCATGCTAACGTCAACATGATGTCATCCTGGTGACATTGAAGCACCCGAGGCTGGCATGTGTCACTCATTTTTGGCATTTTCGAGTCATTTTGTGGACCAGTAAAAACATGCCATGTGGAAGTCTGTACATCCACATGGCATACCATACGTTGACATGTGTTGGCCCTCGAACATGTTTTGAGGAATACTTGGTCATAGTTGACCGTTTGGTACTTCGAATGCTTCTCGAAGATGGAGCTCATAGCGAAGTGGAGATCACGGGATCTTGCCACCTTTTGTTGAACCTTTTGGGTTTTTTGGGAATATTGTAAAAGGAAAGGGATATTAGCCCTTGTTTAGGCCTTTTTCTATGTATAGATAGAGGTCTAGTCCATGTAAGAAAGGAGGCCCTGTCTAGTCGATGGCTTACTGCAGATGTTGGATCTATGTGATCATAAGTCTATGTGACTGTAAGAGCTCTGTGCATGTTGTAATAGTGTTGAGTGCACAGAGTGTGAGAAGGCTTAGTGCTTGGATCTACTAGGGGAAAGAGGATCTAGCGAGCTGCACAGATATCTTGTCCTATGCAGGCTAAGGGTCATTGAAGCTCCATGTTGTAACTGCTTGACGGGGATAATATAAAGAAGACTTTGTGGACGTAGCCCCAGTTTGGGGGTGAACCATGGTAACTTTGTGTACTGTGTTGATGTGTTTGTCTCTCTCTTGCTAAGTTCTATGATATGTTTAGATAGATTTATTGATGCTTTGTGCTTATGAGATATGAATGCATGCTAGATATGATACATAAGATGTTAAGTGCTTAATCTATTGGGTATAACATGTTTATCATTGTTAAGTGCTAGATCCGAGTAATTACTGCAGTGCTCTGTTCTTTCTGCGAAGTTTATTAATGAATGTATGTTAGGAAATAATTGATTCTAAGTGCACTGTAAGCAAGATAATCATAGATCTATGTCCCATCTAAGGTTGTAGACACCTGAGTCCAGCAACCACCCCTGCCTCTACCTCGGGTGAGACTTCATGTGCTTCACAGGTGTTGCCGAAAGGGCTGGTAGTTAGGGCTTTGTTGGTGCACTCTTGAGTGTTGAACCCTGGGTCTGGCCCAGTGCCAACAAATGGTTCTATTTTCAGGACCTGGAACTATGATTGCTAGGAACTGAAGAAGAAGAAGCTTTATGTGAAATAATCTATGTGCGTAGATCTGTTGCCCTAGTGCGCACTGTTCTATTTGACCTGTGAAGCTTTGTGACGAGAAAGAAAGGTCAGATATGAAGAAGAGAGGTTAGATCTAAAGAAAAAGAAGTCATATCTGCGAAGAAAGAGGTCAGATATGCAAGAAAAATGTAAGATCTATAAGATTTGTGCTCTGTAGAAGTAAGATAAGTGAAATTTTTTATTTCTAAAGCATGGATCTAGGTATGTTTTATAGATTTTGTCCTAGCTTCAATACTAGTGCATTAATAGATGAAAGAAAGTTTGATATGAATAGATCTGATAAGTATAGTGATAGATACATTATACCTATGCATAGAAAGAATTTTGGGACTAACCAATGGATGCAGGATCCTAGAAAGAAATTTTTGCAGGCTAATTGTTATGATCCTAGCACATAGTACCTGAAAAGTTGGGGATCATTGAAGAGAAAGAGAGGATTAACTCTTTGTTACAATTGTACAAGGCTCGAACATCTTGCTAAGGAATGCCTTGGGTGAAGACCCAGTTGTATTTGTTGTAAGGATATGGACCATGAAGTACTGGATTTCCCTAGAATGATTGCTAGTCTTGAAAAGATGAATATAGAGCAAGAAGGAGATCAAGAGACCAAGATTATAGGAGAAACCCAGAAAGAATCAGAAAATATATTTCTACAGACGAGGGATACCTTGAATGACCACCAACATGTTAGGCTATCAGATATCTTCAAGAAGAAAGAACAAATCGAAGTGAGAATAGGAGACTTTAACATTGACTGTGTTTTGGATGAAGAAAAATAGGTGAAAATTATGACAGAAGGAAACTGGAAAGCTATAGGAAGACCTGATATGACCCCTTCATTAGGACGAATAGGATTATTCAGAGGAAATATGGTAAACCTATGTGGAAAGCTCACTCAAATATCTATGAATGCTCATGGAGCTTCGATAGAAGAATATTTTGAGATTGTTAAGTTCATGGAGGACAACACCCTGTTTACTATGTTACTTCGTAAACCTTGGATTGAAAAAGATCAAGCCAGAAAATAGGAAGCAAAAAAGGACCTAGAACAACAAAGACAAGAGTTAAGAGACTTCCTGGCTGGAAGGATTGCACAGTTGATTGAAGAACGGGAGAATAGATCAAGGGTTCTTGACCCTAGGAACTTGGATGACGAAGTTGATAGAATGATAGAAGAACCACAGAGGACCGAAAAATATGTTGGAAAAGTAATACCCATGGATCCGAAGAAAGAATCTCAGCACTGCGAACTTACCATGCCAAGAGAAGAAAAGAATCAAAATGAAAAAAGGATGACCGAGACGAAGCTCACTGGGAAGAAGGCTAGAAAACACATGAAAAAGAAAGTGATGTTGGATAATTTACAAAACATTCCAGAAGAAACCCTTAGAAGGAAAACATGCAGAATTTGAGCTTCGTTGGGATAACAGAATAGTGACGTATGGCACTTTGCCATGTCGAAGTAATATAGCTATTAGAAGATGATGTGCGATAGAATCAAAGTTGATCTCCAAGGAGTACAATGAGCCCTCCAGTCTAACCGCCCAGTATCCACTCCGCCTATGCCAGAAGGAACACCTGAAATAGGAGACGAGTCAGTTCAACTTCGTGGGATTGCCGACCTAGTCGAAGTACGCCTTTGGAAAGTAGAAGAAATAACAACGCAGGCAAGGATGATTTTAAGGATGGAAATTTATTTTAAAATGTAGAAACATTGGCCAATCTTACTTATCCTTCATATGCCAACTATAAATGTTTGGTGATATTTTTGTATAAATATTCAAAATTTTAAGGATTTTATATAGTTTTTATAAATTTTTGGCAATTTTTAAGGTAAAATAATTTTATCCTATAGAATATGGGTGAATTAATTTTAAAATAGTGATTCTCGTTTTTGGAAAAACCATGGAAAATTATCCCATGAGCGAAATTTAGCCCCTAAAATCATCTATGAATGCAGGCCACCCGGTCCCTAAAGCACACACACGAGTAAATCATAGAGCAACACCAAGTTGCACAGCAAGAGAAGGGGGCCATCCAAGAGAAGTTTGATAAAGAATGCGCAAAGATCCAAAAGGAGAAGGAGCAACTTCTTGCGAATAAAATCGGGATCGAAGAAGCTGTCAACAGAGCATTTCTCTCTATGACTGTCTTAGAAAAAAAGGTAGAAGAACCCGTAGAATGCCAAGAATGAATCTTGCTGAAGTCATTCAGCAACTACAACAAAGAGTAGTAGAACTAGAGCCCCAAGCTATACTGAGTACTCCACAAGAAGAACGTGACCAACGAGAAGTGAATTCCTGAAGTACACTAGGAAGGATTAAGGCACTCACTGAAGAATGTAAGAAATTAAGTAGTAGAAGTGCGCAAATACATGGAAACCTATCTGAGAAGCCTCAATTGCATAAATTGGAGTCACAACTCTAGGAGGTGAAGTACCAAGCCAAGAAGTTACAGGTACAGTTGAAGGCCCTACCGACAATAGAGAAAATGAAGAGGTCCCACAAACAACTCGTCGTGCAGCAGTAGATTCATCTGATCCATTTCAAGGTCATGGAAGTGATGCAACAACTTCAAACTTTGTAGGATTGGGCATGTCAACTATTCTTAGAGATTGAGAGCCAAGGGAAAGACTTGAAATAGGTTGTGAACACAACAGAGCGGCGCTTAGAATGACTAGTTAGTAATGCACTCATTCGGGAGTTTGTTGAGCAAGAAGAAGTAGCGAAGAAACATGTCGAATCAACTTGAGTGAGGCTTGAGGCCTTCGGGGAAGAGTTACCTAGAGAAGAGTGATGCAGGGCGAGTCGCAGGTGAGTATTGGGGGCCTGTTGGTCGTCGACTAAGTTTTGAGGAATACTTGGTCATAGTTGACCATTTGGTACTTCGACTGCCTATCGAAGATGGAGCACATAACGAAGCGGAGATCACGGGATCTCGCCACCTTTTGTGGAACCTTTTGGATTTTTTGGGAATATTGTAACGGGAAAGGGATGTCAGCCCTTGTTTAGGCCTTTTTCTATGTATAAATAGAGGTCTAGGCCATGTAAGAAAGGAGGCCCTATCTAGTCGATGGCTTAGTGCATAAGTTGAATCTATGTGATCAGAAGTCTGTGTGACTATAAGAGCTATGTGCATGCTGTAATAGTGTTGAGTGCACAGAGTGTGAGAAGGCTTAGTGCTTGGATCTAACTAGGAAAAGAGGATCTAGCGAGATGTGCAGATCTCTTGTCATGTGCAGGGTAAGGGTCATTGAAGCTCTTTGTTGTAACTTCTTGATCGAGATAATATAAAGAAGACTTTGTGGATGTAACCCCAGGGTGGGGGTGAACCATGATAACTCTGTGTACTATGATGATGTGTTTGTCTCTCTCTTACTAAGTGCTATGATGTGTTTAGATAGATTTATCGATGCTTTGTGCTTATGAGATATGAATGCATGCTAGATATGATACATAAGATGTTAAGTGCTTAATCTATTGAGTATAACATGTTTATCATTGTTAAGTGCTAGATCTGAGTAATTACTGCAGTGCTTTGTTCTTTCTGCGAAGTTTATTAATGAATGTATGTTAGGAAATAACTGATTCTAAGTGCGTTCTAAGCAAGATAATCATAGATCTGTGTCCCAGCTAAGGTTGCATACACCTGAGTCCTGCAACCACCCCTGCCTCTACCTCGGGTGAGACTTCATCTGCTTCGCAGGTGTTGCTGAAAGGGCTAGTAGTTAGGGCTTTGTTTGTGTGCTCTTGAGAATTGAACCCTGGGTCTACCCCTTTGCCAACAACATGGCAGGATCATGAGGCAGCTGAGGTGGCATACCATATGCTGATGTGGTAGGTGATTATACAGTTGGTTAGCATGGCCCAATGGTTGGTTGCCACGAGGCCCAGTCATGGGAGCCCACGTGGAAGTGAGAAAATTTCAAATGATGTCTTGAGAAAGAAATTCAAAATATAAAAAGGATTGGTGGCTCTGCCAAATATGGCACCAACGAACATATCCAAACGTTTGCTAAAGTTGGAAGAACCATCAAATATACTAATATATATATGTTACAATGAAGACCCAAAAGGGGAAGCCTGTGGGCTTGACCCCGCTACCTCCCCCTTTATCTACTCCTTAACAATTTCTCTGCCAATAACTACGACAAACCGCCTATGTTGTTTACAACAACCGACATATTACTTAAGTTTTGAATCCGCCCAGTGTTGACGGGGAGGTGTGTGAAGGTACGACCAACATGTTTTACGGGACAATTCTTGGCATTTATTGCAGGTTGCACGACATGAAAACCAAGAGAGAGTTTATCTTGGGCCTGGGAGTGCCAGAGTTGGATTGAGGCATGGAGGTAGACATTTTTGGGTAATTCTATGCAATGAATTCAATGGTGTTGTTTGTTTTCTGATATGAACAAAACTTATATAGCTTAATTTCATAATGAGTTATACTTATGTATTTTTCCAAATTCTTTGTCGAGTTAATAAAAATTCCTACCCATTTGAGAGCGGCACCCAGAGACATAGTCCACCAGGGGAAAACTCCGTTATCAATTTTTTGTGTTCATATTTGATGCTTACGTCTATTCATTATTGAGCTTTTCTTTCTTTAATGGTGCACTTTAATTTATGCTCATTTAATGCAATTTTTTATAAGCCACTTCGATGAAAAGATTCTGGATCATGGAACCATCTTAGACATTCTCCTAGACCCTTCCCCTCTCTCATGGATTAATTCATCCCCCATCTCTATCAATATCCCCTTAGCATACACCACCATATTTTATTATTCAAATTCAGAAATACATTTTGTATATACATCGCTTTGAATATAGACACATTATATATATATATATATATATATATATATATTACACATTAATTAAACTAGGGATTATAGCAGGTATGTTGCAACACTCCAATTTGTAGCGTGTAAGTTAGTAAATTGGTTGGTTGAAAGTGAATTGGTCCAAGAACTAAATTAAGACATAGGAGGGTTATAGGGTCCATAACTTGACTATAGGTTGGTTTCTTTGTAGCCTAGTTTGGTAGGTGGAACTATTAACTTTTAGTATATTGAATTGCATGAACTAATTAATTTTGTTAACTATATTCCTTGGAGGACCTAAATTTGTATCAACACATTGGCATATAATTAGTAATTGAGTTAATGATATGTCTATTTATTTTCATCCCATTGGTATATGAATTTGTGAGCATGTGTAGATGAAAACAATGTAAATGAGTGAGGTTTACTCTCAAGTACTTACTTCTCATAATCTAAAATCCTTGGAGACATTCGTATAAACTATAAATTATGAAGTTCACATATAAATCATTATGCGAATTTGGCCAAGCTATCTTTGCATTTAAATTTTAGATACCTCTTATAATTATATATAAATCTTTATCAATTTCGAATACCCCTATTACAACTTGAGTTTGAAAATTTAACATATGATATGTATAATTCTATCTTTCTAAACTTGATTCCACGTATAACTTAGGCTAAAAATCTCAATTTCACCTTCATCTCAAAGGACTAATCTCAATTTCACCTTCATCTCAAAGGACTATTTCATAGTGCATTTCGATTACTACATTTTGATGCATTGACACAAACCTTCAAATCGTTCATTTTCTTTGCATATATAAATATATTGACACATTTTTCTTTGCATAAATACATTGGCACCAACTTTTATTCTTTCATTTTTCATACATTTGTAATAATTAAATATAATTTTCTTATTATTTTAATGTTATTTAAAAATAAAAAATCAAATGCAAAAGGCTATAAGAGATTTTATTGACAAAAATTCAATTATTAAAAAACATTAATCACTTCACAATCCAAAATGTGAGCCAAATCAAGCCTAACAAGAAAAAATAAAAATAAAAAAAAACAAAACATTTCAAAATAGAATATTTAAAAATAAAATACACACAAAAGAACCCCAAACATTATAAATAAAGAGAATACAAAACTAATCACTTCACAATCCAAAATGTGAGCCAAATCAACCCTAACAATTAAAAAAAAAAAAACATTTCAAAATAGAATATTAAAAAAAAAAATACACACAAAAGAGCCCCAAACATTATCACTAAAGAGAATACAAAACATTCCAAAATAATTTATTTTGAGATAAATTAGTTGTTTCTCATTTGGGTGATATATCCTTGAAAACCCTCTTATATCACGATGATCTCTTTATGTAATGATGATATACTATATTCTTTATTTTAATATCATTTTTTTAATATAATACAACTATTCTATAAGGTGTACATATTATTATTTTTTTAAATTCAAAAAACAAGATACATATTTTTAATCAAAAGTAGTGAGGTGTTATTAAATAAATCATAAATAACTACATACATTAATATTTGTATTAATATGTGTTTGACAATATCTAAAAACATAAACCACTTAGATCCATGTTAAACCTAGAATATACTTAGAAAAAATAATTATTTTAAGGTGTAATTGTTTTATCATTTAATATGAAAAAATTAATACATAACCTGTAATTAAATGATAAAGCAATTTACTTTTGATTCATGTAAGTAAAGTTTAAAATGAATCTAAACTTATTATAATACAAATAAAAATAATATAACAATAATAATAAGTAAAAACTTATTTACACATATCTATATTTTATAAAAAAAAAAAAAAAATCTTTTGATTTAAAAAGTTTCGAAATCTATTTTAAACAATAAAATTTTGTTGCAATGCTCATAAAAGTAATATAAAGAGAACCAAAAATCTATTTATATACATCTTATTAGTCCCTGTTGTAGGCATAGAGGGACTATAGCGATCGATAAATCGTTGACCTGGTATTAGATTGTACATTGACCAGAAATATTTCCATATTGTCTATTGTTGGAACAAGGGAAGTGGAAACATCAATTTTTATATAATAAATGGTATCATGTTTGTCAAGATCTGATTGGACAACGGATTGGAGGTCTTATTGTCGCCTTTGCTATTCCTAATGTTAAATATCTCGGCATATCCAAAGTATTTCGTAGTATATGGTCTTTTTGAATCATATATTTTATTATGCATTGGTCAAAGGTGGATTAATGCTAGCATTAGTTTGAATGTTTCCCTTAGCATTTTCTGCTGGGTAGAAAACATTCTCTACCATATTACTATGTGTGATTTTTGCTTTATTGTTGTGTGCTTCAAGAGAACTGGCCTGCCACGCTGCATATTTTCTTAAATGCTTGTGCAGGCCTACGCCCTTTGATGCTCATGAAAGTCTTTATTGTTCACCTAACAACACTGGCAATGTTAAATGATTATTGGATAGATGCGTTGCAATACAGTTTCGTTCATCGTTGACATCGTTGCTCAGGTTCTCTATCCTTGTTCATTGGTTCATTCCATGATTTTGGTTCCTGTTTGATTCAACTTTGCAAAGTTGAGGTCCCGCACTTCTAGTTCGAGCTCTTCGTGGTTGTTCACTGGTTTGTTGTTCTTCAACTTTGTAAGTTGTTGGACCTGTTGTTGCGTTTTTCCGTTTTTGGGGTTGAGATCTTGTCATCCTTTTTTTACGGGTAAGTTTCCCTATTGTTGTTGTTTTTTCAATGGTGGGAGTCCCTGCCTCCAAATTCAATTGCAGACCATCTTTGTATGTGCTCTTAGTTTCTATTCGTGGAAACCATGCATCTTGAAATGCAGAGGGATTTATGAGAATTAGTTGGGAGCTATCAAAAGAGGGAATAATCGGGTGGTGTGTAGACGCAGGGTATGCTTTTATTCTGTGGGTCGGAAAACTGCGTCTACCTGTTCTGTTTCTTTTGAGTAAAGTTATTGTTTTATTTATTTCTATGTTTTCTTCTCATCTGTTATGGGGACTAGGGGGGATTCAAGTTGAGAAGAAGAAGGTTGAAAGATACATACGGGGATTGGTACCCTATTTAGCTTTCCTTTTTTATTTTTCTACCTTTTATTTTTTTCCCCTGCTTTTCTCTGTTTTCATAGAAATTGAAAGTATGTAGCAAACATCTTCAAAATGATAGTTGAAGAGATGAAATAAGTAATAGATGTTGAATCATATGAAATATATACATAGTCCATTATACATGACAACATTGACGTGGTTTTACATAGAAACGATCTTTTTAGATTGGATGCATTCTCGTACTCTGTTGTGGTTTTCATTTTCGATATATTCCAGGTTCTATTGCATTTCCGCTAATCGTCGATTGAGATGCACAATGGATTGATAGATTATTTCTTGACCTATTTTAAAAATGGCAATGTTGAGGATTTTCAGTCCTATGAGTACGAATTGGAATATGATTTTCTTCGACAGTTGCATGGAAGACATTATGCCAGTACATATTTTCAAAGATGCAGTTGTCTGCATATCCAGTTCTGCCTATGCATGAGAGGGGACTTTGGGGAGATATAGTTTGTATACGGTGGTTGTCTAACTAGTTGAATATTTCAGTTAGTATTTTTTCATTGACAAGAAAAACAAGATATCTAATATTCAACAAAATTACATCGGAAAATCCATGTTGCATCTTGTTCCATGATGCCAATGCCCTCAGTGGCCATTATGAATCACTGTTGTATAGGAAAATTTCCATATGAAATATAGAAGGTCCTTGTATCTACTTGTCCGTTATTTGCAAAGACCTTCAATCACAATGGAAACAAATTTTGCATGGTATAGATTGCCATGGTTTATAGCTGGCAAAAAACGTTGTGTCTAGCTTTGGGGATAGTTTGTTCAATACAATTTGTTGTTTGGTGGCAACGGAGTTTGATGTTCAGTCGCTGTGACTTTACACTGTACAGTCCTTTTGCAATGCAATTATAGGCAGCAGCCAACAGGCTTTTAGGTCCTTGCATAAGCACCTTTGCCCATATCTCATGGAAAATATGTCGATAGTTGGAAGTTGCCAGGAATACCTTGTGAACATGGCGCTTCCATATGAAAAAGGGAAGATGGAGGGTTGCATATTCTATTTGCAATGACTGTCTATGATATTCAAGGTCAATATCCAGGTGTGGTCACCCTTTCCAGATGCCAATGTCCATTCCTGGGTTATTGATTCAAATTATGATCAAACAATTGACATTCTGTCATTGAAAATAGATACAAAACATATCCATTATGAACCTTTTCTTGCACATATCAGTAGTTCAGGGCTGACTGTCCATGCCACCCAAACAACATCGAATTTTCATATGTGTGGAATGCTTTTTAGTGAAAATGAAACTCCTCCTGGTTGTGATATGGGTAGACAGGGCTTGAACAAAAAAAACATGTGTAAAATCCATGACAGTTATGATGAGGCCATAGATCACTTAGACAAAAGACGTAGAGTAAGTTATCACAATTTGAAAAAACGTATTCGTCAAATTTGTCCAACTTTTGATAAGGTCATAGAGGCCTTGAAAAAAATACATAAAGTAGTTTCTCAAAAGTTGGGTGAGAGTGAAATTCATCCCAGTTGCCACCAGCTCATCCCACCCTTGGGCAAGAAACGTAGAGTAAGTTACCACAACTTGAAAAAGGTCATGCGCGAGAGAAAAAAATACATTGCTACACTTCCTTTTAGAGAGAAACTCACATATCACAATGTAAAGAAATGTGTTCGTGCATAATAGAACATAAACAGGTGTGATCACATATCACAGAATGGTGATGCAACTGTGCTAGTTCGTGATCTACAAGAAACACCATGCAGTAGTAGCAATGAAAAATAGGAAACAGTTTATGCAAATACTTCCCTATGAAAGAAAAATGCAAGACATAACTACATGAAACAAATTAAAGACACTCCTTCAATTGCATGTGAAATTTGTGAACAATTTAATTTTTCAAAAAATAGTAAGTCTTTAATGCCTGATTTGCAAGAAGAATACCTATTCTTGACAGTGCATGATAAGCCATTTTCTAGTGGGAAAGTTTGTATTCCATGCAAACGATCGCTTGAAAATGGAAAACTACCACAGTTTGCAACCCCTGACCAAATAAGATGTAATACAACACTAGTATATTTAAGTGCACTTACGGAACTTGAGGAGAGATTTGTGTCTCTGTGAATTGAATTTGTTGAAATCAAACCTTGGGCCTATAAATGACCCCATATGGGCTTGACAGGATCAATTATTAATGTGCCTGTTCAACTAGATGTTGTGCAAAAAGTGTTACCACAATTCATTAACAATACAATTACAATCATTGTGGCTCTGAAAAGATTCTTGTGATACAAAAATGTGTATCAGACAGGCAAAGTGCATGTGCATGCTGTTATGAAAGAATTAAAGGAATTATGTTCTAGGGCCCTACAAAGAAGAGAACATTTGTATAAATGCCAACTGGAACAATGTTCTTGCAGAAGAACATGGCAACTCTGCAAACACTCTTGAAAAGCATAGTGATTTTGATGCAAGTGATGAATCGGAGAATGAAACACCTGATGAAACATTGGTGCATGGATTCACTGTTTCACAGTGCATTTGTGACTTGCAAGACAAAATTGTTGAAATTGCACCTGCCGAGGGGCAGCATCCACTTGGAATATTCGAGGACAAATTCGCTGAGGAAATGAACTTTCCAACACTCTTCTATGGATATCCATGGAGCACCGATATTACAAAATGATTCATTTATCATAAAGTAGTTCGATGGGAGCTGGTACATTCAAGCGGTTACTTCTCCTTTCACATAACAAATTTGTTTTTCAAAACCATGCGCATAATAATAGAGCAAGTTATGTCCTTCATGTGGGTCCGAATAAGAAAAGGCCAGCTACAAGGAGGAAATTTGTTCACCAAGGATGTGAAGTACAAAGTAAACCTAGAAAAAATTATGAAATCTGATATTGGATACATAGATTTCAAAAACATCCGCATCTCTCCTGACTATTTGCAACAAAACAAAAAAAAAATTGCAATGATCTGGAAATTGGACCGACAACATTTTTCGTCACATTTACAAGTGCAGATCATTGCTGGGATCCATTGGTGGCTATCATATCTAACCTGCCTAGGAACAGGAAACGTAAAAAAGAAACCGTTACACTGGAAAATAACGAAAATAACGACATTGACTACCTCATAAGAAAAGACCCGATGACATGTACTCGCTACTATAGACATAGAATAAATTCTTTGAGACAATTGATATGCCATGATGAAATGTTTTTCGAAAAACTATTGGACTAGTTTTTTGTGACTGAATTCCAGAATAGAGGAAATGAACATGACCACACACTGTTGTGGATAGAGGATGCACCGGTCTATGGAGCTGATAACAGTTTAGAGATCGAACAATTTGTTGATACATACATAACATGCAACACAGATCATTTGGATCTAGAACTTGCGAAAGTCCATAGACATTACCATACAAGAAGTTGTAGAAAATGAAAAAACTCGCATTGCAGATACAACTTTCCGTGCCCCCAATAAGAGCTACAAGAATCATAGAGCCAGTTAGTCTAGAGGAAAATGTTGTTGTTGAGAAATCTAAATCCTTTTTCGCATTTATAGAACAAGGAGGATTTGAAGAGATGATGATATTTGATAGCTTCTTGACATAGGTAAATCTATCAGAAGATGAGTACATCTAAGCCATACAATGTACACTTAGGCAACCAACACTTTTCCTTAAATGAAAACTCTCCCATATTTGGAGCAACAGTTTCTCCAAGGACATGCCAGTTATGTGGAAAGAAAATATAGATGTGCAGTATGTGCTGAATGCATATGCTGCAGCGTCATACTATACCTCATATAAGAGGAAGATTGACAAATCTATGACAAGTGCATTTAGAAGAATACGCAAAGAACATGAAAGAAGTCATATTGATTCCATACAAATGATACACACACTTGGAAATATGTTTATTAATCTTCAACAAATGTCTGCTCAACAAGTAGTTTACATTGCACTTTCCTTGCCCCTCACTTGTAGTTGAAGAAAATGTGTCTTCATAAACACATCTCCACTTGAAAAACACACATTTGTTCTTAAACCACCATTTTTGCTGCAACAAGAGCCTGGAAATTTAGAGGATGTCGTATGTCTCTCTATTATTGATTATTACATCCAACGTCCATCTCCTATAAGGCATATCTGCTTAGCAGAATTTGTATCAAATTACAAAAAAAGTGGTGCACCCATATCAAAAAGAAAAAAACCTTTTTCATACGATTTGTCAAATACAATAAACATTGTGACTATGAAAACTATTGTAGAGAAAAAATGTTGTTGTATGTTCAGTTCGATGAAAATGAAGAGACATTGATACATAACTTCTCTACATCGGAGGTTGCGTATGTTGCATCTAAGACTATAGTGCACATCAATGAAGCTAGATTTACCTACAATGTTAATCCAACATGGGGAAATCTAGAAGTTTCACTTAATGAACTAGAAAACCTTGGCAATCATGATGATACATTCATAAATCGAAAAACAACCACAACTGCTTCTTAGTCCTATGACTTACAAGGGGATTTGCCTCATCCTCCAGCAGATGGAAGTGAAAAACATATCAATCTTGTTTTTCAAGTTATAAAACATCCTTTCCTAATTGAAAATAATGAATACCATTGAATCAGACGTCTGTTGAATCGTGAACAACAAACAATTGTAAAGGACATTGCTCTTAAAAAATGTTGGAACATGAAAAGCCATGTGCACGTGTTCCTTACAGGCGGAGCAAGAACATGCAAGACGTTTACAGCAAAAGCATTGTTCCAACTTCTTATACGAATCTATGATTCAAACATTTCCTCTGATCCTATGAAACCAAAGGGACTAATAGTTGCATACACAAGAAAAGATGCATACAATGCCGGTGGAACAACAATCCACTCTGCATTTTTAATGCCTTTTAACAAGTCACAGTTTCTTCCACTTAGCAATAAAATGTCGAATACATTATCTAAGATTTATGAGGAACTCCAACTTGTATTTATAGATGAAGCATCTTTGACTGGGAGTTAGTTATTATATTCCATTGACAACGGACTAAGAAGCATAAAAAATGTGCAGACGAAATACTTCAAAAACATTGAGGTGATATTCTGTGGAGATCTTTACCAGGCACAACCCATCCAAGATTATTTGATATTTTAACAGCCTATCGTTAACATGGAAACAATTACCCATGACTTCTGGAGAGACAATATTAAATTCTTTGATTTGCATACTACAATGCACCAAATAGATGAAACATTCATTGCAATTTTGAATAGAATGCGCACAAACAGCCAAACACATGATGACTTGACCTATATCAATTTGAGGTGATTACGGTCTACAACAATAGACCCAACATTCCCTTACTTATTCTACAGAAATAAGGATGTTGCAAAGCATAATAGCCACATGCTATCCCTCATGCCTGGCGATGATATCATCATCAATTCCATTGACCTGGAAGAAGACAACCATGGAAATGTGCCACATCATGAACATTCAGTCACTTTACCTTTGCATCTTGTCCTCAAATTATAAATGTTGGTTGAAATATATGCCTACAACTATGATTCATAGGATGGGTTGGTGAATGGCGAAAATGGAATACTGAAAGGCTATACCAAGACACAAAAAGTGGATGTCCTTTGAATTAAGTTCCATGAACCACATATAGGCAAGCGACAAGAACGGAAGTTCTCTTATCTATATAATTCAAACACTAGAAGAGATTGGACACCTGTTTATGAATATCAAAGCCAGTATCGACATCAACAAAGACAGGTCAAATGAAGATTCGAAAACAGTTTCCGATTAAACTTGCATGTGCACGTACATTCCAAAGATCACAAGGATTAACACTTGATAATGTTGCATTTCATCCTGCTGGAATTCGGATACATGGACTTGTATACACAAGATTGTCCCATGTCAGAAGCATAGACTCCTTGTATTTACTAAGTCCTCTTACAAAAGATAACTTCAAAGTGAAACAAAAAGTTGATACTGAAATGGAACGACTGAGGACCACCGCAAAATGAAAGCTTCATTATTATTACCAATCCATACAAACAAATTAATCTGTATCAATTCTCTCGCTTAACACACGCAGCTTAAATGCACACATGGATGATATATTGAATGACTATGATATAATGCAATCCAATTTTTTGTTCTTGCAAGAAACACACATGGCGTTATGCATGCAGAACAAACAATTCCCAAATCACAATTACATGTCAAGTTACATTACACATGGGGTAATGATACTGGTGAAAACACATGTATCAATTTTGGACCATATACATATCGAAGAAAAGAATGTTGAACTGGTGCCTGCAAATTTTTTTCCCATGGAACAGAAGTTGCAATACTAAATCTATATTCTACTTCCCATGCAGCATAGTGCATGTTATTTCCAATGCATTGGCTCATTTCCATATGAACGGACCCAATGTACTTGTAGGAGACTTCAATATTGATATGCTACAAAATACTGACAGAACAAAAGAATTGGAAAACTACATGTGCCAATACAGTCTCGGCTTTCTTTTGAACAACACATGCCATCTGCAAAACACACTTATTGACCATGTCTAGTCCAATGTGCCCATTTCTCAATACAGTATGTTCGTCTTAGACACATATTGGTCTGATCACGATACAATTGGTATTGCACTTGAATTATGACATATACATCAAACTTATTGCAAACTCATATTTATATGTTTCAAAGCATATATGTATCCATGATTTATACACACATCTTTCTGGCGAGCATACAGATGCTGTTCTAATTGATTTATAAAATATACATTGTGCA
>ML795667.1:60994-81805 GCA_009831015.1 Picea engelmannii | reverse complement strand
TTTGTGACTCTATTCATCTTATTCTATTTCTTTTTTGTATATGTACATAGTAGTTTCCTTTTTCTTAACATTTGAACTTATGTTCATATCCGTTTTTCTTTGTACTTTTGTTGATAGAAACAGATAGGAAAACTAGACGACGCAAAGAACTCCTACCCATAGATGTAGACTAATCAATGGAAAGGTGCATTATTTTTCTGCCTGTGTTCCATAGTAAATAGTTTTCCGTTTACTTTCTCTGTGTTTGTCAAACTTGTTTGCAGCTATGTTTTTTTTTTTTTTTGCATGTAGAGGCCACTACCCTACACATCCATCATCTAGCAGATGCAATGTTAAGCCAGCCTGCCTGCAAGTCCACTTGTCAATTTGTTTATCGCACAACTATGATGGCTATTTGCAGGACATAGAACATTAGAGGGAAAATGTTCAGCCCGCAAGTGTGCGATCCAAATAAGTGGCTAGGTATGGAATAAGGGATCTGTGCATATTTGGTATGTACTGCTCATTTGTGGGAGTGTGCCAACCTTGGAGTCTGTCAATTTGTATATAGTGGAAATCAGTAGAAGTAGAATGTTCATCCTTCCAACTCACAAATTCCCTTGTCAATTGACAAATGTTGAGCCGGCCAGCCTGCAAATCTGCTTGTCAATTTATTATCATAAGCTATTTGTAAGGCACCAAAGAATAGAGGCCCATTTTTAACCCTGGTAGCCCAAGAACCCTCGATCCATAAACTGTGCATGCTCTATAAAATCTCAGCCAACCCGCAAGTCCGCTTTTCAATTTGTATATCATGGAACTGTATGTTCTATTTGTAGAACACAGAACAATAGAGGCCTTTTTTTTTACCCCTCCTACCCGAGAACCCGCAAGTATTAAATGTGATATGGGTACATGGTGTATATAATCTCATGTTGATACTTTATAAAGGTACATATTTAGTTTTGCCTCGTTTCTACACACACTGATTTGGTAACCACAGAGTTGGTGTTGCACATGAATTATGAAATATGCACTAGGAGTCGAACGGAGCCAAGTCTGTGATCCAAATGAGTTGCTAAATATGGAATAAGGGATCTGTGCATATTTGGTATGTATTTCTCGTTTCTGGGAGCCCACCAACCCTGGAGTAGAATGTTGAGCCGGCCATCCTGCAAATTCGCTTATCAGTTTATTATCATGAGCTATTTTTAAGTCACTGAGCAATAGAAACCCAGTTTTTACCCCACCAGCCCAAGAACCCATGATCTAGAAACTGTGAATGGTCTATAAAATGTCAACCAACCCGCAAGTCCACTTGTGTATTTGTATATCACGGAACTGTGTGTGCTATTTTTAGAACACTGAACAATAGAGGAATTTTTTTGAGCCCGCTCGCGCGAGAACCTGTGATCCCAAAAGTGGAAAAGCATGGAATGGCATATCCGTGCATGCTCTATAAAATCTCATGTCCATACTTTATGAAATTGCATTTTTAGTTTTGCCTCATTTCTACACATACTGATCTTGTAACCACAGAGTTGGTGTTGCACATGACTTATGAAATATGCAATGGGAGTTGGATTGAGCCCTTTGGTTTGTTTAGCTAAACAATTATGACTCATGCAATTTCAACATTGAACACTCAATAGTTTCACCATGCACTTTTAGACTTGGCCATTCCTTCCTTTCTTGCTCTTCCCCGTGCCCGTCACCTTCACATGTGTGCATAATAAGAAATAGTGTTTATGTGTGTGTATATATATATATATGCCTTCTTTCTAAATCTTTAATGCTAATAGGTCATCATGCAGACACCGTCTAAGATGTCATTGATGCACGCAAGGCTCGAGAAGTTCTGCCATCAATGCAATTTTTGTGAGGGATTTTCTTATCCCTTCCCAGTCTTAATTTCAAACGCCGTGGAATGACATTCGCATGTCGCCATCTTGCTTCCTTCATGAAACCTCAAATCTCTTCCTAGTCTTAATTTCAAATACCATGGAATTTCATTTGCACGCTGCCATCTTCATTTGTTCTCAAATTCTCCAATCCTTAAATGTTCCTTGTTGTAACTTCCACCTTTGCACTTCTAAGTATGCAATAATTAAGCTTTACTTCTAATAGGTCATCATACAACATGCATAGATATTGTCATTAATGAGGAGATTTTACATTCGCATGCATTGAAGCGATATTTACAGTGAGGTTATATCGCCCCCTCCATTTCTTCATTTCAAGCAGCATCTGGAGAAAACCAATGTTTTCATAAAGTACCAGCCCCATATCTACAACAGTTTTGTAGAGATACAGTGAACATCTTCCTCATGAGTTTCCCATGTAGAAATTTACAGTGAAAACATGGATCTTGTCGTTCATTTGGAAAGCATATTCTGCAACCTTGATCAGCCTGAAGACATAGTTCAACATACCTTCTCAATGGACATGGTTGATACCCTAATTTTTTACGAAGATGAATCTTTCATATTCCAGAGTGTTGTTTATTAATCTGAATCAAAAAAATTAATCACTGAAAAAAAAGATGTAAAAAATAAGAAAAGAAAACATCGTTCAGAACTTGACCTTGCCAATATGAAGGCGTCCAAAATTTCTCAACTTCACATGGAAACTGAAGATTATCTTCATGATTCCATTTGAGTCATAGATGCCAAAAATTCCAGGCTAAAGAACCGGATTAAGGAATTAGAGGAAGATTTGTTTTCTATACCATTGCTTCACAGTTCTTTGGGAATAGCCATGCTTTCTACTACCTGCACCCTTGCAACAAATCTAAAAGGGTCCTCCAGCTTCCTTGCATCCTGTAGAGGATATGTCGAGAAAAATATCAACAAAAGAATGGAACTAATTACTAAGGCCTGGGAAACATCACATAATATGGATTCCCTAGGGAGCAGGGCACATAAGTTGCTCCTACTTCTCTAGACGGATTTAAAAAATGAAGAAACTTTCTATGTGCACATGGTCATACCTTTTCCCTTTCATGTCAACAACATGCCAGAGATGAGAAGAAGACAACATGATCTCCCTTCCAATAAACGACTCACTCAATTAGAAGCATGCTAGAAAGAGAAAGTGAAGAACCTGTATTGCATTGTCCAATCATGTGAGAAAACAATATTAAAGAAAGAAGCATTATCCACAAAGCTCACCAAAATAGACTTAGCAGGAAAGACAAATAGCTTCCAGGACCCCATATTAATCCTCAACTCGTTGGCCTCAACCAAGCAATATTTTGATAAAAAAGTTGATAATTTGAAGGCCTTGTCTTTAGAAATTTTTTATAGGATTCTTGAATATCATGAAGTAGAGGTGGACAACTGTCTAGTTCGGTATTCGGTATAGAATGGAGACATTGACGAAGCTCTGTGTAAACTTTCAATTGATCTAAGCGAATTAGAAAATGAAGTTTTCAGCATTAAAATCTACAATGACATCAACAACACCCCCTTGAGAAGCTATATTGAAGAGAACTTGAATTGGGTCACCGACAAAATCCAATAGGGAAATGCATAGTTCTTTCTTTATCAATATAGTTATTCCAACTTTTCTAGGTAGAAATCTATAACCAAAAAATGATCTTCCCAATTCTACTTTTTAGGTATTACATTCTACCATGTCCAACTTCTTTCCACAGTCCTATTTCTTGTACATATTTCTGTGATGGTCCGCGGGAGCCCCAATCCTAGTCTATATGACAAACGGATTTACATTTCCATTTACAAACTATTATTTCTTTCATATATTCCAAATAAAACTATTCTTTTGTCTCCTTATATATTTACGTGTTCCTAGATTTTTATCTTCAGCTATGCTGAATGTGAAGTCATTCTTTTTATTTTATCCCAGTTCTCTTTTTTTCCTATGCATATTTTCTCTAGCCTAGTCATTTTCAAAATAAAGTATGAAATAAATCATTGACTCAAATTTGAGATATCATATATATATATATATATATATATGTTTCTTTAAATTTCCAGGAATATGTAACACGCTTCATTATTTTTTATATAAATGTCATAAAATTGTGTTCACTACTTTTTTTGTACTCAAACGTGTAGAGAGTATGTCATTTCTTGCATCTTGACCACCTAACCTTCATACTTTTTCCACATAGGCCCTTAAAATTAAAATAGTCTACAAGTTCGCTTGTCAATTAGTATATCATGGAACTGTGGGCGGTTTTTGTAGGCCATGGAACAACAAACACCCAATTTTTAGTCTGCTAGCTCCACAACCCACGATCCAAAAACTGCCTAAGTATCGAATCAGGGCTTCGTGCAAGTATGGAATGAGGGCTCTGTGCATGCTCTATAAAATCTCATCCCCATAATTTATAAAAGTACATATTTCATATGTATAAAAGTAAATATCTACTTTAAAAAATTGCATATTTTCTATGTATAATTTATGCTCTCCAGGAACCTATAATTTGATACATTTCAATTTCTTGTATCCACAAGCCCCTGTTTTAAAGAAAACTAATTCGGGAATGCTATTTATTTGGTCCTTTTGTCCACCTCCCTATGTAATAGACATTCACACTATATTTTTTGTTCTTTTGTCCACCACCGTACGTAAAACCTATGTAAAGAAAACTAATTCGCAAATGTTAAATTTTTGGGACCGATCCCCTTAAAATTGAAATAGTCCATAGGTCCCATTGTCAATTTTTATATCGCAGAACTCTCGGTGCTATTCGTAGCACATGGAACAACAGAAGCCCGATTTTCAGGTCCCGAGCCCCAGAGCCCGCGATCCAAATATTGGCTAAGTATCGAATGAGAGTTTTGTCCATGCTCTAATTCAGGAATGGTCTCCAGGAACCTATAATTTCATAAATTTCAATTTCTTGTGTCGATGAGTCCCTATTTTAAAGAATAATTTATGCTCTCCAGGAACCTATAATTTTATACATTTAAATTTTGTGTATCCACGAGTCCCTGGTTAAAAGAAAACTAATTCAGGAATGCTATTTATTTGTTCCTTTTGTCCACTTCCCTATGTAACAGACATTGGCGCTATATTTTTTGTTCTTTTGTCTACCATCGTATGTAAAACCTATGTAAAGAAGACTAATTTGTGAATGCTAAATTTTTGGGACACGATCCCCGTAAAATTCAAATAGTCCGCAGGTCCCATTGTCAATTTGTATATCACAGAACTCTCGGTGCTATTTGCAGGACATGGAACAGAAGAAGCCCAATTTTTAGGTCCCCAACTCGAGAACCCGCGATCCAAAAACTGGCTAAGTATCGAATGAGGGTTCTGTCCATGCTCTAATTCAGAAATGCTAGTTTTTTCTGCTTTTATGTCTTCCTATATTTTTATAGATAGTATGTATAGACAATTATGTATTTGCTATGTATATTTTATGGATTTAAAGAAAACTAATTCGGGAATGCTATTTATTTGGTCCTTTGTTGACCGCCCTATGTAACATACAATGGTACTATACTTTTTTTCCTTTTCTCCACCAATGTATGTAAAACCTATGTAAAGAAAACTAATTCGCGAATGTTAAATTTTGAACAAGAGCCCCTTAAAATTCAAATAGTCTGACTTTCAATTTGTATATCGCAAAACTACCAGTGCTATTTGTAGGACACAGAACAAAAAAAGCCCTATTTTCAGGTCCCCAGCCCCAGAACCCATGATCCAAAAACTGGCTAAGCCAAGAACTCACTCTTTTAAAGAAAATTGATTTGGGAACGATATTTTTTTCATACTTATGTTCACTAGCCTATGTAATAGATGTTGATACTATTTTTTTTTCTTTTTTTTTTCCACCAACATATGTAAAAAGGAAAACTAATTTGAGAATGCTAAACTTGTTTTAATTAATTATAAATGATTTTATTGATAGAAAAAATAAGTTATTGAGTTTATTATTTCAATTTGGTTATTCGACACGAGCCCCTTCAAATTCAAATACTCTGCAAGTCCGATTGTCAATATGTATATTGCATAACTCTAGGTGCTACATGTAGGACACATAAAAACAAAAGCCTGCTTTTCAGGTCCCCAGCCTGAGAAGCCGCGATCCAAAAACTGGCTAAGTCAAGAACCAACTCTTTTAAAGAAAACTAATTTAGGAACACTATTTTTTTATACTTATGTTCACCAGTCTATGTAACAGACCTCAATACTATTTTTTTTTCTTTTTTTGTCCACTAGCATATGTAAAAAGGAAAAGTGATTTTGATAGAAAAATAAGTTATTGAGTTTATTATTTTGATTTGGTTATTCGACACGAGCCCCTTCAAATTCAAATACTCCACAAGTCTGATTTTCAATATGTATATCGCAGAACTCTAGGTTCTATTTGTAGACCATGGAAATCAGAAGCCCAATTTTCAACCTGCCAGTACGAGAACCCGTGATCCAAAAATTCAAATAGTCCGCAAAACAGATTGCCAATTTGTATATCGCGGAACTCTCGGTGCTATTTGTAGGGCATGGAACAATAGAAGCCCAATTTTAATCCTGTAACCTCAAATACTAGGAATGAAGCTTTCATGCATTATGTAGATATATACTTAATCAAATTATGTATTTGACTTTTGTAGGTCACGGAACAACAGAAGCCCAATTTTCAGCCCAATTACATATTTGATTTTCAACTCGAGAACCCACGATCCAAGAATTAAAATAGTTTGAAATACCACTTGTCAATTTGTATATCGCAGATGTCTCGGTGCTATTTGCAGGCCATGCAACAACATAAGCCAAATTTTCAGCCCAGCACCCCGACAACCCAGAATCAAGCTTCCATCCATGTACTTTATAAAATTACAGATTTCATATGCATAATTTATGTTGTCTAGGAACCTATAACTTGATAAATTTCAATTTATTTTGTATCCACCAGCACTTGTTTTAAAGAAAACTAATTCGAGAATTAATATGTCAATTTGTATGTCAAGTAGCATTCGCGAACCTATGTCAATTTTGCACCAAACACTTCTCCACGAACCTATGTAACAGACATTACTACTATTGTTTTGTGTTTTTTGCCTTGGGACTTTAAAATTCTAATAGTCCGCAAGTCCGATTTTTCAGTTTGTATATCACAGAAATATCGGTGCTTTTTGTAGGGAATGGAAGAAAAGAAACCCAATTTTGAGCCCGACATCTTGAGAACCCGCCATACAAAAACTGGATAAGTATTGAATGAAGGCTTTGCTTTGTAAAATTACATATTTTGTGTATAAATTATGCTGTCTAGGAGCCTTTCATTTCATAAATTTCTATTTCTATTATGTCCATGATCCCTTCTTTTAAACAAAATAAGCTAAAAATGCTAATTTGTTTTGTGCTTTTTTTCAACAAACCTATCTAACATACATTACCACTATTTTTTTTGGTTTTTTCCCACGTACCCATGTACTTCAACTTCCTACCCACGTGTCTCATGACTTTAACTTCAACTCGCTCGAGGCAGGGGACCATTACTCTCAGTGCACCCTGATTTGCCTTCACATCCTTTCAATGGACCTCGTTTGGCCTTTACTCTATGCGTGCAACCATTTATGGAACCTCACAAACTCCCTGGCCTATTTCAATTGCTCCAGCAGCTCCAGATGGCCTATTCTTTCCTAGTTTTTCTTCTCAGACCTTGGCCTCCTGCCCAGGCTTTCCCTACTCTGCTTTTGTCCTCTCCTTCTTTGTTGTTGGCACATTTTCACTCTCCCACTGTCCCAAAGATGCCCTGACTACGAGGGAAGTCAAAACATGGGTCAGCTTACTAGCCAAACTGGCCTCGCCTAGTCCTCCGTCCCCCACCTGCTCCCTCACTATTATCCTCCTCTTCTTCGGCCACCTCATCCTCGTCCCTAGAGAAGTCAACTCAAATGCTTGCTTCTCTCCTGCCCCTTGTTGCGTCCCTTGCCAAAATAATGGAGGGGTTGGACTTCTCGGGGCCCTCACTTTACTACAACCCAGGACCTTCACACAATTCGACATTTGTTTCACACCCAGGCCCTTTGGCTCCTCCCAACTCTCCGGCCACCCAGTCTCTTCAGGACCAGCCTCACGACGCCCAATTTTAGATGGATGGTATGGAAGGCTGTCAAAATTCACAAAGGCAACCCCATTCTCGAGTCGGTTCCAACATTGACCCAGAATGCGAGTGGCAAATAGGTCTTACACTGGTGTACAACCTAGTCTTCGACCTACGTCGTGACATAGAGGACCTCCAGCTCTGCCTAGAGACCCTATACATCAAATTCTCTCAACTCCTATAGTTTCTCTCCACATTATAGGGTGCTCATCACCTCCCACCAAAGATAGGCCAAGCAACAACAACCCAACCAGCAACAACCTTCACACTAGTGTTGGCACTGGAAACTTTGGTCCACGCAGAGGTAGACCACGAGGAGCAGAGGATTCCATCATAGCTAGAGGATGCCCAGAAGGAAGAGCACGTACCATCATAGATAAAGGACTCCATGCAACTAGACTGGACACTAGTCGAGGAGGAGTCGCTTCCTCTCGGGGACAGGACATTTGGCACCTTCTTCATGGTCGCATCGCTGCACTACAACCCATACTGGTGATCCATCTCTTGTTTTTCTTTGTTTTTTTCTCATGTGCATGCCGACCTTTCATGCATTTGTCCATGGTTATTATAGTTATGCTGTCTACACTTTCCACAATTGTAATGACCACACTTACGGGCCAAAGTTTTGAACTCTTTTGCATCAATAACAGTCTAGACTTCAGTTATGAAGCAATTTGGTTGGCTCAACTAGTTTCCCCTTAGTGAAGCTCAATATTTATAGCTTGAAACCATGAAAATTCTCTGTAGTCCTTCATTTTGATATACTTTTGTACAATCTTACTTAAAAAAAAAAATTATTGAATACAATTTAAATAATTGTTTATACTATTCATTAAGTAAAACATGTTATAGTGTTATATAAATTACTATAAATCTTCATACAATGTTATAATATTCTATAAATTACTCAGGCTCATGTACATGATAGAATTGTTGGGTGCAAAATTGACATAGTGGAAGTGTTTGGTGCAAAATGTATATCACAGAACACGCTGGACATGAAAAGTGTGAACCTGCGACTCCGTATTTGTTCGGTGCATTTATATAAATTACTCTCATGTATATGACCGAATTGTTCCATGCAAAATGTATATGACAGAAGTGTTGGGTGCAAAATGTATTTCATGGGACAGGGTGGCCATAAAAAATGAAAAACGTGAACCCATGACTTGGCCAACCCGCCACTCCATAATTGTTGGGTTACATTGGTTATGCATTGAATATTTCATGTACTATCAAACTTAGATCCCAGGAACCTTCTTTCATGTACCAAACATTAATAATTTTTGATAAATTTCAAATAAAACTAATTCAGGAATACTAAATTCTACATGAATAATACATGTAATGCAACTTGCGGCCCACACATTTACTCCCCTTCCAGCCTGGTAGGTACTATGCTTCCCTGCAGTGCTTGTTTTTATAAGATTTCAGTTCTTCCCAACTTAACATATTTCAAAATCTATTTCAAAGAATCAACAAATTTGCATTAAAAAAATGATCCTTTGTCTTAAGGATGAAAAATAATCATAACTAATTTTACATATATAATTTTAATATGTTATATTGTAATTAGGGAGGGGATAAAGTGTAGGAATTTTACCATAAGTGTCTTCCGGCTTTGGATATGAGCAGTTTTCAAATTGCATGGATTAAATGCATTCAAATATCGTAGAAGAAATGAATACAAGATATTTCAGAAGATAGTAATAGAAAAAAATGTTTGTACATTCCAACCCATGTTAATGATTGGGTGGACATAGTTAATTGGAAAGGGAAAGATACATCTTGAAGTTTTTCACTTCCAATCGTCTCAAGACATGTTCAAGTCCTAATCGTCTCCTAACATAAGTTCAGGCTAAAACATCGGTAGCACCAATTTTGTATTAGAAGCTCAGCAACATCGACAAACAAACCCCACACTAGCACCAATTAGATGTCATTCTCTAGTTGATCCAAACCTTCAGTGGCCATGCCCGATACCTCTAGTGCATTACAGACAAGCAACCTGTCCTTAGAATAGCCATAAGAATAATGCAAGTTCCATGTGCTAAAATGGTTAAATAACCGCCACTGAAGAAAGAATAAGTTGTTGTTTATTTCCATCTTAAATCAATGCAGAAGACCAGAGAAGATGATCAATAATTTTTACGGATAATATCTACTCACCAAGCATAAAAAAATTATGCATATACTATGAATATGAGTTTCTACAAATTTCAAATTCTCATATAACTTTCACCCTTACCAAACACCGTGTTAAGTCAAGATTATTGTATTAGGAATTTTAGAGGCTCGATTATCACACAAGTAAGCCCTTTGCAATGGATTTATTGTGTTCTAAATGAGTACTCTTTAGAAACTCTTTTAGTAACACCCAACATCATGGTGGTAAGATCACAATCACATATTTTCATGTATATTGTGTCATCCAGGTAGCAATCTATTGGTGGCAAGAAACCTAGGAGATACTCTATGATAGTGAAATGATCCCTATTAATCTTTATAAACTAAATACTAGCTCATCAAAATTGTGCACTTCCCTAATTTTTTTTTCAAATATTTGGAGATTCACCAGGGTTTGCAGTTCATGGAGAAGTGGGATGGATTATAATTCACACAAGTGACAACATATGCATCACGATCATAATCATCATCATTGTTCCATAAATCAGTCTTTCTCATCCCCTTTGTTAAGGAAAATACATAATTACATCTTTAACTAGTTACTTAGATAGTTTACTATTATAGGAGTTGGTAACTCCATAATGTCTTGTAACCATATTGTAACTATATTGTGTAATTCTACATGTTCATATTAATATAATACACATCAATAGTGTAGTGTGTTGCATCAATTCTATCTCTGCTTAATATTTTCATGGTATAAGAGCTGATCTGGGCCTCACTCCATCCACTCCATCACTGGAGGGCCGAGAAACCCAAGGTTATGATTATGAAGGTCTCTCCATCTGAGAAAATAAGAATCGATCTTGAAATTGTTGTTGTATAGCAAAGGAAGAGCAGTGAGTGATGAAGAGCAGGTATGCGATTGAGGTTTCCATTTATTTCTTCTTTTAAAACTTCTATGAAAAATGTTTGCGTGCCATTTATGCAAAGATTTCCTAGTTGGTGAGATTCAAAGACCAATGAAGACTGAAGTCGTTTTGCAATGATTGGAAATCATTGTAAGTCGAAGGCTATTATATATATTAAAAAAGGATTTCTATTATATATATTAAAAAAGTGAAGATATTGAATTTTAAAATTGAGTTGAATTATATGTGATGGGATGTATTTTGATATATACATATTATTACTATTAAAGTGTGGGAGATATTAATGTTCATTAAAAAAATGAAAATTAAAATATGTTGATGAAGGGTTTATGAGAATTTAATTTTTACATCTCTTGGAATTTGAAATGTAAAAAGGTATTGAGCTTAGGTAACTCAATACAGATGATTGTAAGAATTTTCTACTCTAACAAATGACATGAGAATATGGAAATCCAAGATGAAGGAACGTAAATTCAATATTCAAGAAGAAAATGCATGGTGATGAGATTTATTTTGGCATTTATTAAGAAATTTGCAAAGAGTGAAGCAATTTCAGTGAACGGCAAAGCAGATTCTAGTCTGCCAGCAAAGAGTTGATATCAGTGAATCAAAAAAGTAGATTCCAGTGAAGAATATTTGTCATGGAGAGAATATTCTATAAGAAAGAAAATCGAGGCTTCTAGGGAGAAGAAGACGCAAGACAAGAGTATTCCCTCTTCTATTGTTGAAGAGAAAGTATTGTTGATGCTGATCCATTTTATGGACAACGTTTCTGCATTATTGAGCAATAAAAATTGCATGTAGAAAAACTCACCATGAGAAAGAAAGACAATTGAAAAGCCATGAAGAAGAAAAATGGGTAGACATAAAAAAAGAGTGGAGTAGAGAATACAACTAATTTTTTTTTGTTTTTTTTTTCACTTTTTTCAAAACTTCAGCTGTATATTGTTTTTGACTAATAAATATACCATGATCAGATTGTTCTACTCCAATGCCTAACAAATACCATGATCAGATTATTCTACTCCAATGCCTAAGAAATACTTCATTAATCCAAGATCTGTCATTTCAAACTCATTTTTCATGGCTAATCTAAATGCATCTAACATCATGTTTCCTGTGTAGATCATGTTGTCAACATAAAGACATAGGATGAGAATATTACCTTGTTTATTTACCTTCATATACAAAGTAGGCTCATTTTTCCTCCTACTGAAACCATCTTTGACTAAATAATGATCAATTCTACTAAACCAAACTCGCAGAGCTTCCTTCAAACCGTACAAGGATTTATTTAATTTGTACACTCAATGCTCTTGTGTTTTAACTTCAAATATAGGTGGTTTAGGGACATACACTTCTTCATTTAACACTCCATTCAAGAAGGCAGAGTTGACATCCATTTGATAAATAGGCCACTTATTTTGTGCTTCAATGGCCAAAACAAATCGAACAATATCTAATCTTTCTACAGGTGTGAAACTTTCACCATAATCAATGCCAGGTTGTTGTGAAAAAACTCTAGAAACTAACCTTACTTTGTGTTGTATCTGCAGGTAGATCAACTAAATCCCATGTATTGTTTATTTCAATCACTTCTATTTCATTATTCATTGCATCTACCCATTCTTTTTTCTTTGCATCTTCATCAAAACAAGTAGGTTGAGATGAGAAAAATGAAAACTCTACTACATTATCATCTTGGTCATATGTATCACACAAACTTCTCATTCTTTGATGATTATGGTCAGAATCTGAATCCCTATGAGATGAAGAATCATTATGAGATGAAGAACTACTTGCATTTTGAACTTGCAATCTTGGAAGGCATTTTATCGATTCTTTATGTTAATCTAACTTTGTAAGTGCTTGTTGTTCATCTAAATCAGAAGAAGGATTGTGAGAAGTATTGCTTTCCATTTTCCATAAATTTAACATCTCTACTTACTAGAAAATTCTTAGTAACATGATTGTATAATCTGTGTGATTTTGACTATTCACTATAGCCAATAAAAATGTGCTTCTCACTTCTATCATCAATATTATTTCTTAGTTCTTTAGGAACATGAGCAAAAGCAACAAAACCAAATTTTTTGAAATGAGAAACATTTACCTTAGATCCACTCCATTTTTCTTCAGGTACTTTACCTTGAACATTGGAAGTTGGTGATCTATTAAGTATGTAAATTGAACATGCAACTGCTTCAGCCCAGTAATCTTTGGACATTTTTCTTGCTGGAACTAAACTCCTAGCCATGTTCATGGTGGTTCCATTCTTTCTTTCTGCCACTTTATTTTGTTGTGGAGTATATCTAGTAGTCGTTTGTTTTTTATACCATGATGTTTACAAAAATCAACAAACTCTCTTGAGTCATATTCATCTCCTCCATCAGATCTCAAAACTTTGACAAATCTACCACTTTGTTTCTATTCTTCAGCCTTAAAATATTTGAATCGAGTGAAAGTCTCAGATTTGTGTTTGAGAAAATAAACCCAAAATTTCTTCCTAAAATCATCAATAAATGTCAGAAAATAAAAAATTCCACCAATCAACTGATTTTTCATAGGTCCACATAAGTCTATGTGAACTAAATCTAAGAAATTTTTGGATCTATAAGAGGATGATGGAAAACTATCTCGTTGGTGTTTTCCTACTATGCAACTTTCACAAGAAGGAATTTGATTAATCAAAGGAGGAAATCCTTTCACCATAGACTGCCTTTGTAATAAACTCATACTTTTGATTAGTAAATGACCCTAAGGTTAATGCCATAACTCAGTTTCAGTCACATTAGAAATATTGCATGCATACATCTTCCCACTTCTCATTTCTAATGGAAACAATATGTTCTTTGTTATAGGGACTTTTTCAACAAGTCTTTTAGTTTGATTAAGAATCGTGCAAGTGTTGTCATGGAAACTAACATCATAACCATGCGCCATTAATTTCCCTACACTCAAGAAATTGTGTTTGATATTTGGTACATAGTAAACATCAGGAATATTTTTCACTTCACCCTGCTTTGTTAAAACTGTCACAACACCTTTCCTTGAAGCTTTGATCGAATGATCATCACCCAAACTAATTGTAGTAATAAGACATGTATCAAGATTAGAAAGTAAATCATCGTGACCAGTCATATGATTGCTACATCCACTATCTAGAAACCAAACATTATTTTCAAGAATTTGTTGAGATACTTGACATGAAATAAACAAAGTATCAGATGTTTCACTTTATGTGACATTAGCTCTATTTCTATACTACAACTTACAACATTCATATATATGGTGACCCAATTTTTTACAATAATGACATTGAATTTCTGATTTATTTGTTCGTCTCTAGCCATGATCTTGTGGAGATGATCTTGACTTCTCTGACTTATCTTTTGTTTGTTCAGGTTTATCTCCTGTTTGAGAATGTCCTCTACCACATCCATGAAAAACTCTATCTTTGCCTCTGTCCATGGACACCTTAGTCTGAAATGCATGTTCTAAAGTACCAATATCCAAGGTCATCCTTGCTTCATGAGATAACAATGAACCAGTCAATTCTTCTATAGAAAATTTAGTTAGATATTTCGACTCAAGAAGAGCAGTAACTATGATTCCAAATTTCTTAGGTAAATTTCTAATAATGTTTTCTCCTTGGTGTGTGAGTTATTTTTTTTCCATTAATTCTAAGTCGATACATAATACCGATAACTTTAGTCATAAATTGATCAACACTTTCTGATTCACTCATCTTGAGGGTTTCAAATTGAGTTCTAAGGGTTTGAAGTCTCACAGTTTTCACTTTGTCATTACCCTTGTAATCCAAATTAATAATATCCCATGCTTCTTTAGCAATCTTAGTGCCAATACTTTTAGGAAATATAGAATCATCTAAAGAAAATAAATATAATATTTGGATTTTCCTTCTCTTTGCTTAAGTTCTTCTAATGTTTCTTTGAAAAGAAATCATAACTGCAGCAACATTTTCATCAGGTTCTATGAACCTTTTTTCAACACAATGCCAACTTACCTGACCTTGCAAAATGGCTTTCACCTTCTCACTCCAAAAATCATAATTGGAACCAACTAGAGTTGGTGCTTGAATTGACCAAGAACTAGACATTTTTCTAATTCAAAAATATCAACCACAATTTTTTTTTTAAATAATTGATATAACTCCAAGTGAATTTTCAAATTTTGATGAAACTTTAAATATGCTTAAAATTTTATAAATACTCTTCAACAAAATCGAGAGTAAATAAAAATGTAATGGGTTTATTGTAAGTAAAAGGGAATTCCAAGCCTGTAATTCTCAGCCAACACCCTCTTCCAATTCAATGGTGGGTCTTCTCCAAACCGGTGGAAGCTCTATGGAACTGCTTCAAACTGACGTGCAGATATTCTCCAAACATGTGGCACCTCTATCGCACTTCTTCAAATTGGCGGGCGGCTTCTTCAAACTAGTTGGAGGCTAACAGGGAATAAAACGTTCTAAGTTATTCTTCACTGTGGAAGAGAGACGATTCTTCATTGTGGAAGAGAAACATAGACAACAACCATCTCTCTTTAAACCAATTTATCGCTTTGATACCATGAAAAATAATAAATAATGAAGAATACCCAAAACTTGTTAAGAATGAATGCAACAATGGATTTCATATTGATTAATTAAATACTATTCAATTGACAGCTTTACGGTTGTAACTGCAAAAACCGTTTCACTAACTAATGTGTTTCACGGTGTTAGAACTCCTAACACTCCCTCTTAATCTCGATGATTACATTATTAATAATGCCTAAACTTTGACGTTTAAATTGAAAACATCTCTGTAACGTCCTCGACCATCAACCACAGTGACGGGAAATGCTACTTGGTGGAAACATTCTCATACATATATAATAGTCTTATAAATATTATGCATTAAATCAAATTAAGACATTTATGAAATTTAACCAACAATACAGAGTAATCACGGTATTACTGCTAACATACAAAATTAAATAGAATTAACAGTAAATATCATTCCAACGGAATACATGATACATTTCAAGGCACATACATGCATCACATATAAATTAAGTACATAATTAATACTTATCTTTTAAACTGTCATAACACCACCAACTACGTGCAAACCTTCCACGAACCTCCCAGCCTTACACCACACCGCTCATCACTCTCAGTAGTAGGTCACCCTTGATATGGGACTAAGCTCCACGAGGCAAGGGAATCCTAGGCTAGGGAAGGTCAACAGGAAGAAACATCGTTTATGAGGATGGATTCTCTCTCAGGAGCCACTTATGCCCACTATTCATAGACTCTCATTCCCCACATGCCTATCCCACCCCAGGAGTATACACCTTCACTGTCACCCAGACAGACCTTTGGCTGCTAAACCTCCCTTGCCTTGGGCTTCAACAACAAGCCGGACCATAATTCTATGAGCTCTGTGGTAGCTACATGACCCCTTCTAGGAGTTCTCACTTCCTTTTCACAGTCTTTCACCTAGAGAGAGTCACTCAAAGGCCTGACAACCTGTTTCCTCAACCACAACCACCTCTCTCACCTAGAGAGAGTGTTTCACATAGGCCTGACAACCTTGTTCTTCAGATTTGTTCCAGCAAAAGTAGGACAATAGTATGGCTCAACAAGGACCATATGATGGTAGCCAATCACACTTAGCCAAGGGACTGCGTGGCCACAACAACCCACAATTATAACACACATGACATAGAAAATTACGGTATGCTCAGGTTTCTTAGAAGACAACAAACCAAACAATTAAGCATGAACTCAGATTTGAAGTGTCGATAAACAGGGTTCATAGGACACACAGGAGACACGACTCAGTCCACAGGGTTTGCCATTGGTTTTCAGGGTGCGTGACAAGGAAATTATGCAAAGTTCAATGATGGAGGCCAAATGCAGAGACTAGGTGGAATTCATGGAAATACACCAGTCGATCACAGAGGTCTCACGATTTCAGGTTTCAGAGTTGTGTGAGGTATGCAACGATCAGACACAGAGGTAACACGGTTCAGACAACGAACGCAATAATGGAGGATGAACCCCCATCACGACTCAATTCTTCAGTTAAATTGCATGTGCATGGGCTGACACATGTTGCCCATGAAGATGCATGCACTCCATCAAGTATTTATTTCCTTTTCCAGGAACTTAGGATAAAAATAACATGTTTTTCACATAGCTTTGGAATAATAATAAATTATTATTCAAGGACTTAAGCCCTCAATATTATCCCCTCTTCCAATCTTTCAGCCCCTTTTCCCTTACCCATTATGTGGAAGCTTAGTCCCCCATCACTCTTTCTTCGTGGTCGGTCGACACGCAGCGATGTTCATATTTTATATTAATGATCTGCATAATTACATATACAAAATCAGGCTCCTAGCCTTAACACTTAGGCTCTCCACCCTAATAAACACATAAGACCACCATCTTATCAATACTTGGCTCACCAGCGTACAAAACATGATTAAAATTCATAAACATGATTACAATTCATAATATATCTCGAGCTCTACCGGGGGATATTACAATCCCCTCCCCTTACTTTTGCACTCTCCTCAGTGCAACTCTTTACACAACATCAACAAGATTTTCAAAATATTCAAAAAGATGTGGGTATTCTTTCTGCATAACATCCTCATGATCCCATGTCGCATCCTCAGGACTGTACCAAGTCCACTGAACCTTTACAAGACATATGGCTCGATTCTGGAGTCTTTTGCTTTTCTGGTCCAATATGCACACATGATGCACTTGCAAGACACCTTCTTGCTCCACTTGAATCACATTCCAATCGATAACATGATTAGCATCAGGTATATATTTCTTAAGCAATGAAACATGAAACACATTATGTACAGTCATGGATGCAGGTAATGCAATCATATATGCAACCGACCCAATCCTTTCTAGGATTTCAAATGGCCCACAAAATCTAGCTGCCAGCTTGGAGCAACTTCCTAGCTTCAGGGAACTTCTATTGGCTTTTACTTTTAGAAAAAAATGGTCAGCCACTTTAAAATCTCTATGGGTTCTGTTTTTATCAGCATAACTAATATGCCGGTCTTGGGCCGCTTTCAATTCTTCTTAATTTTTAGCATTTGTTCTTCCATTTCCTTGAGCAACTCTAGCCCAACTACTTCCATATCAGTTGGATTATCCCATCTTACTGGAGTATTTCACTTTCTTCCATAAAGTGCTTCAAATGGGCTCATCTTCAATGATGCTTGATACCCATTATTGTAGGTGAATTCTACCAAATGAAGGTAGTCTTCCCATTTAGATGGTTTGTCCATCACATACATACTTAACATGTCATCTATTACTCAATTCACTCTCTCTATCTGTCCATATGACTCAGGATGATAGGCTTTGCTAAACTTTAGATTTGTTCCAAATCCTTTGAACAACCCCTTCCAGAACATTGAGGTGAATTTTGGGCCCCTGTCAGACACAATTGTCTTAGCAATACCGTGTAATCATGCTACTTCAATCATAAAAATGTCAACAACATCCACTACCTTCTGAGCAGTCTTTAACAGAATGAAATGGGTAGATTTCGTAAGCGTGTCCACCACCACCATGATTGAATCATTCTTCTTTCATGTTATGGGAAATCATGTGATGAAATCCATTGTCACCACTTCCCACTTCCACTCAGGAATGGGTAACAGCCGCAACAACCCTGCTGGGTGCCTGTGCTCATCTTTAACCTTCTGACACTCCATACATCTGGCAATGTATTTATCAATTTGTTTCTTCATACCTGGCCAAAAGTAATGTCTCTTGACTATTGCCACAATTTTTTTATATCCAGGGTGCCCAACATAAGTCACGTTGTGCATTTCATTCAAAATCCTAAGTTTCAAGTTCTTGACATTAGGTACATAAGTTATGTTCTTGTACAGAAGTATTCCATTAGTTTCCAATTTATAATTCTCCACTTCTTGTGGCATCTTACCTTGTTGTATCTTTGCTAGAAAATCTCTGTATTGCAAATCTATATTTGCAGCCTCTGAAATTCTTCCTTTAATATCAGTTCGGTACATGCTAATGGTTGTCGCATGTAATTCATGCACTCTCTTGCTAAGTGCATCAACAGCTTTGTTTTCCTTTCCTTTGATATGCTTGATATCAAAGTCATACTCACAGAGAAACTCCAACCACCTACTATGTCTAGCATTCAAGGTTGGTTGATCAAACAAATACTTCAGACCATTATGGTCTATCCTCAGTTCGAACCTCCTTCCCATGAGTTAATGCCTCCATTTCTTTAGAGCGTGTACTATGGTTTCCAACTCAAAATCATGAGTTTCATAGTTCCTTCCGTGCTCTTTCAACTTTATGGATTCATAACAAATTACAAATCCATTATGATTGAGGACTCCTCCCAATCCTTCTTTGCATGCATTTGTACACACTACAAATTCCTCATTCGGATCTGCAATCCTTAGGATTGGAGCATTGGTTAACAGTTGCTTCAGTTGCTGGAAGATTCTCTCACAATCCTCTCTCCACTAAAATTTCTTCTCCTTCATTTGCAAGGAAGTGATAGGGTGAGCTATCCTCAAGAACCCTGCGATAAACCTTTTGTAATAACCAAATAGACCCATAAAGGATACGACTTCTATCACATTCCTCGGTGCTGACCATTCTCTAATGGCCTCAACCTTCTCAGGATCTAGAGCTATCCCATCCTTCGAAATAATATGCCCCAAGTAATGGATCTTCTCCTAATAAAATGAACATTTGTTCAACTTGGCATACAGTTGGTGTTCTCTTAGCACCTACAACACCATCCTCAGATGTTGTTGATGCTCTTCCTCTAACTTGGAATACACCATAATTTCATCCAAAAATACTATGACAAACTTGTCTAGATAGTCCCTAAATACACCATTCATTAAGCACATAAGAACATCAGGTTCATTTAACAACCCAAATGGCGCCACTGTTAATTCATAGTGACCATACCTTGTTCTAAAGGCATTCTTGATGATGTCCTCGTCCTTTATTATTACCTAGTGATATCACGACCTGAAGTCTATCTTCGAAAATATCTTATCATCCTTTAACTGATCGAAGAGGTCATCAATCCTCGATAGAGGATATTTGTTCTTTACAATTACTCCAATTGTATGAAATCGATACACAATCTCGACATCCCATATTTCTTCTTTACTAACAGGACCGGGGCAGCCCAAAGTGACACACTTGGGCGTATATACCCCTTCTTCAGAAGCTCTTCAAGCTGCAATTGCAACCCTTTCAGCTCTGGCGTACTCATTCTGTAAGGAGCTTTTGACATTGGAGCTGCTACTGGCATCAAGTTTATAGAGAAAACATAGTTACCAACTTAATGAGAACTCTGACCTCAAAATGAGAACTCTAGCCCAAAAAACCCATATTTTTGCATCAAAAACATGAAAATCAACCCCCAAATGAAATAGTGGTGCTACCAGCATCACCATTTTTTCAAACAGTGTCAAATTACAACATTTTTCAAACATGGCCTATGTCAAAACGTTAAAATTATGGCTAATTACGACCTAATTGAAACCGTGGTTTTGACAATAGATCCCTATGCCAAAAAAAACCCAAAATTGGATACAAAATGATAACTTTAAAAATTATTTATTAACTTTTTTTTTTCTTAAATTTACATT
>ML795667.1:45099-59341 GCA_009831015.1 Picea engelmannii | reverse complement strand
TCTTAGTTTTTTAAGTTTTTAATTTATCAAAAGAAATTTTAATGATATTTGTTTTTTCAATATTAAAAAATAGTGTTATTTTAGTACAATTATTTTTTATGTATTGAAGTAACTATGAACAATATGTTAAAACTTATGTTTTTTACTACATTTTAAAAGTATGGAACAATAAATCAATTAAGGAGACACAATTCCATGAAAAAACATAATTTCAAAAAAGTAAATGGAAAAAAATATTTATAAGATTGAAATGAGCATGGAAAATTACTAAAATCATTGTTGAATAAAAAATAAAAATAAAAAATTTAAACAAAAATTGAAATTACATGAAAAACAAGCATTTAAAAAATAATGTGGAAACATTGTGGATGGAAAATTTTAAAATATCGAAAAATCATCTAAAAAGGGAAGGGGGTGCTACTGGTAGCACCATTTTTAAAAACAGGGTAAAAAACTTGACCCCCAAAAAACAAGAACTCTGTAGAGTTTTCATTAAGTTGGTAACTATGTTAGAAGTCAATATCTCTTTTCAGAGGTAGTCTCGGTACCTCCTGGAATACATCTTCAAACTCCTTTAGTACCGCATGATATTCAATTCTTGACACCTTATCCTTAGGTGTTTCCTCCACATGGCTGCAAATAATTGACAGTCTTTTTTGTAGCACTTCATCAACTGCATTGCTGAGATTTCTCTGATAGCAACAACTCTGGGAATTCCTTGGACTGTTTTCCGATTTCCTTCCTCATCCAGACAAGTGAATTTCTTATTACGATAGTCCAAGATGGCATGGTGTTGGTCCAACCAATCCATCCCAATTAGACAGTCATAAGAACCTAAAGACAAAATGTTCAATTCAGCCTTTGTGCTCATTCCATTCATGTCCACACGCAAGGACTTAACTAACTTAGAGACGTTTCTCTTGGTTCTTGTAGCCAGTTGCACTAACCAAGACTTTTCATGTTTATTTCTCGACAATTGCAAACTTTCCACCACTCTAAGATCTATATAACTATGGCTAGCCCCTTAATCAATTAAAGTAGTAAAGGCATGGTTGTTGATCATACATTCTACTTCAATCATGTGCGACTAATATTCAACTTGCTTGTTGTCCAGGGCTGTGTAGATCCTTGGCATTCTACTACCCATGTCCTCCATTGTTCAGCCTGTTGAACATTGTGGACAACTCTCACTTTATCGTTTATGTGGGGGCAATATCTCTACCTATGATTCCCTTTACAACCCCAACATTCCATAGGTGGCGGTCTTGGCATTTGCCCACCCACTTCTGCCTTCCTGGGCTCTCTAAAAGATGGTTGTCCATGAGGACTGTTTCTGAAGAAGGGTGTCTTAGTTCTCTTCTTCCTCTGATCCATCTTGATTTTCTTCTTGTCTTCCCAATACTTCTAGAAAGTAGACTTCTCTCTTTACTACTCATATAATCATTTCACTCTTCTTATCGTTTCTTCCATAGTTTTTGGCTCATCATACTGGATCTTGTCCCCAATGAAAGGTGACAATCCACTTAGATACCTTTGAATCTTGACAGTCTCATCCTTGATGAATGGAACATACTTCAGGAATTCTAAAAATCTTCGTTCATATTCATCAATGGTCATGCTGCCCAGCTTCAATTCAAAGAATTCTTTCATCTTTTTGTCGTAGTATCTTTTATTCAAGTATTTCTTCTCGAAATACCTCTTCAATTCTTTCCAAGTGACATCTTTCTCTCTAATGTGTTGCACCTGCACAAGTGGATCCCACCACATGGATGGATGCTTTTCCTTTTAGTTGATACATCCCAATTCTTCCTTCTGCACGAGAGGAATAATTTTGCAGTTGGAAATATTATCTCATGCTAAGCAACTATGTCTCGACATCTTCCTCCTTCTTATGTTTTCCATCAAACGTAGGAGGGTTAATCTTGTTCATTTAGATCCCTTTAATTCATCTACTCCAGATCTCCTTTGATTTCTGGTAGGAGATGGGCTTGAACTATTGTGTGCCCTCCTATTGGAGCAACCTTGGGAGTGATGCTGGTGTCTACCAACACTCCTTGATATTCTTCCCTCAAAAGTCTGGTGACTCCATGTTTTGCTCGAGTCTCTCTCCTTGTCCAACTTCTTTTCTATTCTCTCCATAATATTCATCAAATTTAAGTTGAATTCTCCCTGTTGTTCCTTAGCTTTCATGAGATTTCTTTTATCTTCTCGATGTGTTTGAGCATATTTCTTCAATCTTTCAATGATTTTCATCATATACCCTTCCTTATCTATCTCTTCTCCATGCCCATTGGAGTTCAACCCTTCAAATCCAAAATGAACATCCATTCCTTTTGCTTCATTCTCTGAACTGGAAGCATTCTGTGTCTCTTCCATTTTTTTTACACTCAGTGGAAATTCTATTTGGTTCTGGCACTCGTTAAACTTCTGCAAAAACAACGTGAAGACAACCGAAATTTGTTAGGTCATCATTCATTAACAAATCCCACAACATTCATAAACAAATCTGATTCAAGAAAATGTTCAGTTTTCATTCTCTCTGATTCTCATTCAATCAAGAATCCCCGCAGATTTCTTCTTTCGAATCTCTTCTTTGGCAATTTTTTGGGCACTAGCCCCTTTCTCTCATTCTCCAACTCACTCGACCATGGGTCATGACCAAGCGCTAGATCAATAAGCGCATACTTGGGCCTTCGGCCTCGAAAAATTTCCAAGCATAACACAACGATCACTCAGACTTCCAAGTTACGGAACTCGCGTAGTAGGGCAGATCAACCGTCCACATCTACCCAACATCCAAAGACTGACACTCGTTGTGGAACCTCGGACGTCTAAGTTCAAGGACTTCAGGACTTCGGAAGATTTCACATCCGCACACCCCGAACCATTAATATCCGAACACTTCCACATCACCTTAGGTGATGTTATTACATCACATCAATTAACATTTTCTAATTGTGGGGGCATGCCATGATGGTTTCGAGTAACCCACCTTTCATCTTGCAATTATCTCGATGCTGACATGTAACCCCTTGAAGAAACCACAGTTTGGATTGCGGGATCACCTTGGAGAAATAGCCTTCGTGCAACTTGATTCCCTGCAATGCCTTCTAGTCATTGATCTTGATGCATTATGATCAATGCCACTATAGGTCCTCCAACCTTTAACTATGTTACGTAACCTCGGGCCCCACTAACCCTGCTCACACAGGATGCCACATAGAAGAATACAAGCGACTGATATGTGGCCCATTCAGATGGGTTACACTCGTCAAGTTCCAAATGTCATTTCAATCATCCACAGGTTCTAAACCCAATGACACATGGCACACATCCCATGTGTCCATGTCACCTCCAGGTGACATCATCATGACTCACCACTTCATCTCTTCAGGCTTCGAGAGTCTCAACTCCTCTACACTCATTTTTTCTTGGAGCGCTTTCTCCTGGAGTTCACGATCTACCGACTCGTTTCCTTCACAATTAGACGATTGCGATCTACTTCGGGACTTCGAGAGTTTGTGCCTCAGCGCATTCCACTTCTCCCGATTACTAAACTTTGAAAGTTTTCCAGGATAACCTTCCTGCACCTTCTCCATATCTGACGGTCGTAAATGACTCTCATTTTTCCCAAATAGATCTTACGGCTCCACCACCCCAAGTGTTGAGATCTCTCTCTCTGTGGTCAAATACTATGTTGGATGTGGTTTTATGATACCACTACTCCTCCTGAGCTTCGTAACACGACCAAGTAACCCCTTGGCACTCAGAAACATTTTAAGGTTCAAAATTGGTTCCATCCGAACATTATTTCCACTCAAAACCTTAGGTCCAAAGCCCACTATCTGGCCCATCCAGGCTCAGCATTGAAACCATGGCTCTGATACCATATTGTAATGTCCCTGACCATCAACCCAATTGTCAGGCAATGCTACTTCATGAAAACATTCTCATACATATATAATATGCTTATAAATATTATGCATTGAATCAAATTAACACATTTATGAAATTTAACCAATAATACAAAGTAATCACAATATTACTACTAACATACAAAATCAAACATAATTAACAGTAAATATCATTGCAACAGAATACGTGATAAATTTCAAGACACAGACATGCATCACATATAAATTAAGTACAAAATTAATACTTATCTTTTAATTCCTCGTTAGACACTCCAGTAAGTTTTTTGGTCTAAGTATTTTGGTCTCATTTGCAAGAAGTTGTGAGCTTTGCTATAGGCAAGTTGTGTTCCCCATGTTCAGTAAGCTCTGATTGAATAAGGTGTACATAGGTCAATGTGTGATTATGTAACATGTATCATTGGTTTCGAACAACATGAAGCGCTGGCCATGATACATCACAACTATCCCTGGTTTAGAGCAGCTTGAGGCGCTGACGAGTCGAGGAATGTGGTATTAAGTCCACTTGGTAAAGGAATGTGGTATTAAGTCCACTTTGGTAGATATGATGGTGTCTACTCATATGCTAACTTGATGATTATATCAGAGAATTTGAATCTTCGATTAAAAGGGGAAATGTGAGATATTAATCTTAGGGTTGGTTAGGACCAAGTTTTGTTCAAGGGGGAGTGTGAAGTCTAGTGCATTGGTAGCTGGTGATAATGATAATGATGATGATAGTGATATTTTTTTCCCAGAGTAATTAAGGGGGAGTGTTAAGGAAAATACATAATTACATCCTTAACTAGTTAATTAGATAGCTTACCCTTAGAGGAGTTGGTAACTCTGTAACATCTTGTAACCATATTGTATTACTGTAAATATTCATATTAATAAAATACACATCAATAATGTAATGTGTTTCATCAATTCTATTTCTTCTTAATCTTTTCACCCTTTGCTCCCGAAAGACTGATTTATCTAGCCACTTTAACAACGATGATGATCATGATGACTATCCAGATCAATTAGTCTTTCGCGGGCAAAGGGGACGAGAAACACTGATTTCTGGAACAACGATGATGATTATGATGGAAATGCAGATGCTGTCCATTGTGCGAATTATAATCCATTCCGTGGCAATCCCACTTCTCTATGAATTCCAAATCTAAGCATGTGAAAAAGGAATGAATTAGGTCAGTACTTATCAGTAGTGATCGAGTAGTATTTAGTTTAATCATCTCACTCGCATCGAGGTTCTCGTGAGGATCTTAACACATAAAGCCGCTACGTGTAATAAGTATATACATTAACAAAGAAAAGTGGATTGTGTCCTTGCAACCATTTACAAGATGCAAAGCTACGGTGGAACCAACCAATATAGAAATGAAAGAAATCCCGACCAACAATGGATTTAGATTTTTTGAGACACTTGTTCCCCTCCCGTCGATTCAGCCTTGAGGATTACCAAATTTGTAGCGTCAGAATTCATATTGGCTTTCTGTCATTTCCAGCACTTTGTTGAACATCTAGACAGGGCCATGGATGATTTAACTATACTTTCTTTGACGAGTGCCTATAATCACCAACCAACGCATGCGATCTCTATCTATAGATATAGATATAAAGGCAGCAGGCGGAATCGATTAGACCTCGGAACAACTGTTCTCTACTAGTCACATCGCAGAGAAATCAGAGAGGAAACCTGAAACCATGAATACTACCTCTGCTCAGAACATCGGGGCCACGTGCACGAAAGCGCGTTTCCCGTGGTTGTACAAAGTTCAGATCGACACATTGGTTGTGAATTACGCAGACAAAGAAGCAAATGGTGGAAGGTAATGAAGGCATAGAAGCAAGTGGTGTAACCAAATAACAGTCGAATGTCATATCTCCTTTTAGTTGAGTTGAGGATGATGGCCCTTGAACAAATGAAGACAATGGGATTAGGAATGGAAATGATACAATAACCCAACATCATGTCTAAGCATCGAGAAAAGTTTAGTATTTTAGAGCATTTTTATACAAACCGGGAAAATCTTGCTTGGTATCATAATAGAAGAACGATCACCTTACTTTAAGGTACTGAAGACGAGGGAAGCATGCTTTAGTTCATGGGAGACTCTGCTTTTGACTTTGTTCATCATTCATGACAGTTTGTATTGGAGCTTTAAAGAGGTTACTAAGTGTATCATATAACTTGAATTATATGAGATGTGTAATATATATAGTATTAACATGGTGTATATAGATAGTTATATAAGAAGATTATATATACTCAAAAAGGTTAAGTTTGCATGTGCTTTTGAGTTTGTTGTTTTTAAAGGTTACCAACATGTGTATTGGAGTCTTTTTAGAGGTTACCAAGTGTATTACGTAATCTTCTAAAGATGTGTAATGTTTGTTTGTAATATTTATAAATTAGATTAAATCTATCTTCATTAAATATTTAAATTTAATATAAAATTGAATTCATTTATATTTGAACATGTGTTTCTTTTATTTAAGTAATAAGTTCAAATCCATCAATTTGATATTAAAATATTAGTATAATAAAAAAATATTCATAATTCAAGAGATGATGCTTGAGCACTGAAATGATCACTCATAGAAGTTCTTTGTGTTACAAGTGGGTTCATTGTTGTTGGCGTGCAATGAGAATATTTGAGGTTAATCATTAATAAACCAACAAAACCTTTAGACATCGACTCTTTCGGCATCACCTGCAAGAAAGTGAAATCTCACCCAAGGCATTTAGAGGGGCTGTAGGAACCAAGGTTCTGCAATGATGAGGGGAAGTGAGGCATTCAACATACTCATATTTTCCACTATCCATTCATCTAATATGTGCATAGTCTTTGTTACTTAACTTTTGATATTCACTCATTATACTATGTGTTCGACATTACCTTACTTGGCATTCATTCATTTATCAATTATTTCAGTTTGTGACATTATAACAACATATATGAATAACATATTCATAATACTAACCATTCTATTCTATCCATATCACACACAAAGCATCACATCAAGAAACAAGTTTTAATGTGGTTCACCCCAATCTGAGCTAGTCATTTATAGTCTTCTCACAAATGTACATTTCACTTACAAAGAGATGCAATAGTAACCATTACATAAACCTGCCTAGCTATTATGCTCCAATGTGAGCCTAACTCCTCAGTCATAACTCAAAACAACTGAACACTTAGCCAATTCTTCACTCAAGTTCTTTCTCCAAAACTCATCATTAGCTCAGTTCACTCATCTACTTTCCTATCTATTCTCCTCATTTTGTGCACTGACTCCCAAACATGTTTCTTTGTGTGCGCGTTGCTCCTTAACCAAAATGTCGTGAAACCCATTCCTACGCAATTTGGAAGACTTATTCAAAATGTCTGTCCAACAATTGTCTCACAAACAAAAACATCTTATAAGTAGATATTTCACATTCGAATTATCATTACTATTATAAATATTTTTGTTATAATTTAAATAAATATTGAAATAAGACATCTCACATATTTGTATATTTTGGAAAAACTCCATAACTTGTGTTTACAAAGAAAAGTTGATTGTTACTATTTTGATGCGAAGAGTGACATCTCTAATCTCTTTAGTAGGAACTTGGATTACAATTGGGTTTTAGTATTTAGGCTTCATGTATGGGGTTAAAGGTTAGATGCTTCTAAATACTACATGATTCTTCTATTTTAGCCTAAAAAATAATCATATGATATAATAAGTATTTGATAGATGATTGGATGTAACGCGTTTTTGATCTCGGAATATGACCAAAAACAATTTTGGATTGGCTAAGAATTCATCTTTCTCATATGCGGAAAAAGAGATTAACAACTTAAAACTTAGAAACATCTAGTAAACATAAAAATTAACCCACCCACTTAAAAAACACTTATAAATTATTTTAGATTGTAATGTTTTATTTACACACAATGATATCAATACCTATCAAATGTCAAAATTATTTCAATAAAAATTAAAAATCTATCTCTAAATATTTGTAACGTTTCCTACCTTAGAAAAACTTTAATTACGTTATTTAAAATAGCATATGCCTACACATACCATAAAAAAAAAATATCCACAATTAAATATGTTTTCAAGGGATAGCGATAACATATACAAGTGAATTTGAATCACAACAAAATATTTTATCGACATTACTTTTGTGATATGGATGACATACACGATTTTCTGTCCTCCAAGAAAAGTTTTGGACATGGTAAACTATCTTCAGCAACCATGTCTCACCAATAGGCACACATTTTCACAATTGATTATTCATCTCATCATTGATGTTCCCTTGCATTCTCCATTTTTTAATCAATCCTTATAGAGGATTAAGTTCTTAAACTATAAAAAAAAATATGATATGGTTAAGGATGGCTATAAGATTATAAATGTCACTTGGAATATAAAAGTTATGTCCATTTCGTTAAAGTATCTCATGTATGTAGTTTATGGATTTAGAAAAGTGTACGAGGTATATACAAGTTGCATATGGATTTAGAATAGTGTATGAGGTATATACAAGTTGGACTAGCGTATATTATTATTAATAATGATTATTATGATTTTAAGATACGATTATTATTATATTTTTAGGAATGAGGAGAAATTGTTAAAAGAAAATTAAATAGACATATTTTAAAAAGGAGTGAAAGAATGTTTAAAAGGAAATTAAATAGAGATATTTAAAAATAAAATAAATAAATAAGTAATTTTTTTTAAAGTTGTATTATATTAAATATTTTTTCACATTTATTAATATTTTGTTTTCAATATGTAAGTTTTGATCTTATTGTTATTCTTTATAAATTATATGGTTACTTCTTGTTGTACACAACTTCACAATTACATGATCAAATGTGCTTTTTTACAAGAGAAGTAGAGGAATTGGTTGGTGTAATCAAAACACATTTTTCACCACACCACAAAGGTAAGGAAGATGATTAATACCACTTTATTCCACCATTCAATGACACCCAACTACTTTTTCCACTAGTTCCAAGATAAAAGTAGTTGAATTTAATTGCATGAACCTTTTTATGGAGCATTGGTATTCATAGTTCTAACAATAAGAATATGACTAATATAAATTCATTGGTATTGCTCCATTCTCTTGCTTGAATACTTGCCAAGATTTTCAAATCTTTGGTTCTCCCGACATATTGAATCCAACTATAATTTGATATGTATTATGTCTTGTTTCTAATTCATTATATCGTGTGCAAATTTGACCATTAGCCTACATTTTGTTAATTGAGTAATAAATTCTTATGCATGCACTCATATGACTTGATGGGTAGGAATATTTGAATATTAATAAGTTCTTACGCATGAACACATATGACTTGATGGGAACAATGTATCTTATGAAATCCATGAAGCATATAGTTGTTGGGTGAAAGTAGAGTGATTGGGTTGGTTGGTTATAAGGTGGTGGTATACATAGAGAAAATCAATGGGGTAGTAAGTTTTATTTTGTCTATGTTCCTATCTTGTCAGAATTACCTTACTCTAGTCCCCCTCTTAGTAGCAACAATCATGGTTGATTATTATTTTGTGTGTGTCTATTCTTGAGAGAGAGAGAGAGAGAGAGAGAGAGAGAGAGAGACTAATGTATGTTGATTGTGGATCCTGATTATCTTCCTGATTCAGAGGTTTGTTTTATCCTTTCTTGGAACCCATTCCCTAACGGGGGGGTGTGGGGGGGCTTATCCCCCACAACTGTCACCAAGGGGGTCTAGAGAAGGGCGACAACAATATTTGTATCCCCCCCTGAAAGGGGATTCGGGGGAAGATCCCTCGAAGTGAAATATTGGGAACAATTTCCTTGTAAAATATTGTAATTTCGTAGTCAATATGGATCGTTCATTATAAGGTCACAAATGTGATGGTAGAAATTAATTTTAGGGTTTTTTCCCTAGAAAGAAACCCTCTCTTATGAGGGATTGTATTTCGACTGTGTATTATCATGAATGTTGCATTTTGAGAGAGGAGACTGCAAGAGAAAGAAGAGAAAGTTATAGTGTTTGAGTTGTAGGTTATATCCCTTCATTTTGTTGGATAATAAAAAAGAATGACATGACAATTTCTCGGGTGGACGTAGCCCACACTGGGTGAACCACATATATTTATGTCTCTATTGTATGGTGTATCTTATGTGTTTTATTTCTGCATTTGTTTTATTTTATTGCTTTGCGATCCTATTTTTCTAACAACTGGTATCAAAGAGAAAGGTAACTCGTAGAAAAATAGGGTTCTTGGATTGAGTGGGAGAAATGGCGGAAGATGGAAAGTTTATGGTCAAGAAATTTAATAGAAAAAATTATCAGTTATGGAAGATGCAGATGTAATATTATTTATATCAGAAGTGTATATTCCTACCATTGGGCATAATAGAAAATAAGTCGATTCCCATGAAGGACGAAGAATGGGAGGTTTTTGACAGAAAGGCACTAGGAATGATACAGCTAGGCCTGAAAGCATCAGTGGCTTTCAATATTTCGAAACAAAAGACAACGAAGGAGTTAATGGATGCATTGGCTAAACTATATGAAAAACCATCAACATCCAATAAGGTATTTCTAATGAAGCGATTATTTAATATGAAGATGTGAGAAGGTGGGTCTATTGAAGATTATCTAAATGAATTTAATTTGGTTACTAATCAACTAAGTTCTATAAAACTGGACTTTGATGATGAGGTCAAGGCTCTTCTAATCTCATGTTCCTTTCCAGAAAGATGGAATGCCTTGGTCATGGATGTAAGCAACTTTGTCTCTAGTTCAAACACTCTAAAATTTTATGATGTTATTGGTGTTATCCTTAGCGAGGAAATGCGACAGAAAAGCACATGTGATACATCAGGTAATGTGTTAAACATGGAAAACAAGGGAAGACAAAAGGATAGAGGAAAGGGCTCAGGGAACCGTGGGAATTATAGGAAGGCCATATCCAAATCTAGACTGGGAAAGATAGAATGTTGGAATTGTGGGAAGAAAGGACATCTGAGGAAAGACTACAGAGATCGAAGGAAACAAAGAGATGGATAGTAGGAGAAAAATCACGAAGAAAATGTAACATGTGATGTGTTACAAGATGCTTTGATTCTTTCTGCAGATAATATTTATGAGTCATGGGTAGTAGATTCAGGGGCTTCATTTCATGCCACACCCCATAGGAAACATTTTCTAGATTATTTTCAAGGTGATTTTGGATAGGTTCATTGGGGTGATGATGCACCATGCAAAATGTTTGGAATAGGAAAGGTACAAATAAATAAAAATAATGGAAACCAATGATTGTTAACAGAGGTAAGACATGTTCCATATCTAAGAAAAAATCTAATTTTAACAAGGAAATTGGCAAATGAAGGTTGTATATATATATTTACAGATAAGGTGTGGAAGGTCATCAAAGGATCATTGGTGTTAGAAAAATGAGAGAAGGTAGGTACATTGTATTTACGTACTGATAATACAACACTTTGGAATCATTGGCTTGAACACATGAGTGATAAGGGGATGCATATACTTCACAACAGGAATTTATTTCCATATCTGAAACAAACTAATTTGGATTTATGTGAGCATTGTGTTTATGGAAAACAAAAGAGAGTCATATTTCGTAGACTCGGAAAATAAAATAAGAGTGAAAGGTTAGAGATTGTGCATACATATATATCGGGACCAGCTCAAACATCATCTCTGGGTGGATCTCGTTATTATGTTACTTTTATTTGTTATGCAACTAGAAAAACATGGGTTTATTGCATTCGATAAAAATCTGATGTTTTTGATACTTTTAAAAAATGGAAAGATTTGGTTGAGAATGAAACAAGAAAAAGTTTGAAGTGTCTCATATTAGATAATGGAGGTGAATATTGCAGCAAGGAGTTTGATGATTATTGTTCATACCATGGGATTTGTAGAGAGAAAATGGTGTGTCAGAAAGGATGAGCAAGACAATCATGCAACATGCAATGACTATGAGATTGCATGTTGGGTTGCCCTTACAGTTCTCGGAAGATATTGTAAATATTTTTTTTAATTGATAAATAGAGGACCTTCAAGATCTTTGGATGGTGGAATTCCAAAGGAGGAATGGATAGGTCAAAATACAAACTCTTGTTTTTTTAATACTTTCGGTTGTGAAGCATTTGTCCATATTGATAAAGAAAATAGAACAAAGCTTGAGGTAAAATCCAAGAAGTGTACCTTTATTTGATACAGTGTTAATGACTTTGGTTATCTCTTATGGGATTATGAAAATCACAAAATCATTAGGAGTAGAGATTCCATATTCAATGAGAATTTCATGTACAAATATCAATTGCAAGGAAAGAAAGAAAAACCAGAATACATAGTGCTTGATGAGATCACTGAAAAATAAATTCTAAAGGTACCAGAAGATGAAAATGTACAACAACATGAGCAACAAGTACCTCAAACTCCTATAAGTGTTGTTACAATATCTACCATGTTAAATAGACCCCATGAATGATACTCTCCTCCATTGTATTATTTATTGTTGACTGATTCTGGTGAACCAAAATGTTATGAAGAGGCAATGCAGGTTGGAACTAAAAAGAAGTGTGAGCAAGGCATGAAAGAGGAAATGGATTCCTTGGTAAATGACCAAGATTGTGACTTGGTTCAGTTGCCTACAGGAAACGAGCATTACAAAATAAATGGGCTTTCAAGATAAAGGAAGAATATGGAGAAAAAAAGCGGTACAAGGGTAGACTTGTTGTAAAGGGGTTTTCACAAAAGAAAGGTATAGATTTTGATGAAATATTTTCTCATATTTTTAAGATGACTTCACTTAGGACTATTTTAATTCTTTTGGTAATAGAATATTTACATCTTGAACAGATAGATGTAAAAACACCTTTTCTCCATAGGGATTTGGAGGAAGATATTTATATGCAGCAACCACAGGGGTATGAGGTCAAAGGGAAGGAAAATGCGGTATGCAGGTTGAAGAAGAGATTGTATGGCCTAAATCAAGATCCAAGGTAGTTGTATTTGAGGTTTGACAGGCTTATGAAAGAACAAGGTTATAGTAGATGTCATTTTAATCACTTTGTTTATTTTAAAATGATAGAGAATGGAAGCTATATTATCTTTCTATTGTATGTAGATGACATGCTTGTTGTAGGGAATAATATGAAGGATATAAATGTTCTCAAGAATAAATTAGCTAATTCATTTGTGATGGAGGATTTGGGTTCTACAAAGAAAATCCATGGTATGAGAATAACAAGACACAAGAAAATTCACAAATTGACATTTTCTCAGGGTGAGTACATAGAGAAGGTGTTGGGGAGGTTTAGAATGCATAATGAAAAACCAGTTAGTACACCTTTGGACATCCATTTCAAATTAAATAAGTAAATGTGTCCCAAGACATGCGAGGAGATAAAATACATATCCACGATCCTTTATTCATCAATAGTTGGCATCCTGATGTATGCGATGGTTTGCACAAGACCAAATATTACACATCGAGTGGGAGTTGTGAGAACGTATATGAAAAATATAGGTAAAGAACATTGGGAGGAAGTAAAGTGGATTATTAGGTATTTGAGAGGTACTTCTACTCATGCATAATGTTTTGGAGGTTCATACATTATTCTACAGGGATATGTTGATTCAGATATGGAAGGTGATTAATATAGTAGGAGGAGCACCGTAGGGTATGTTTTTACTATAGTTGGAACAAAGTAAGTTGGATTTCAAAAATACAAAATGTTGTTTCACTTTCAACAATAGAAATAGAGTATGTTGTTGCTAAAGAGGCTAGTAAAGAAATGATTTTGGTAAATAGGTTTATGGAGGAATTGGGAAAGCAGAAAGAGAATAACATGTTGTACTATGATAGTGAGAGTGTCATTCATATTGAAAATAACTCACCATTCCATTCAAAGAATAAGAATATACATATCATGTACCATTTCATACGATCTGTCTTGGAAAATGGACATTTGAAGTTGGAAACAATACATACTAGCTAGAATCCTGCAGACATGTTAACAAAGGGAGTAACTAGGGAGAAACTGAATTCCTGGTCAGTTTCAGTTGGTCTTCAAGCATGAAGGTGAAGATGATAAATTTTTCAGGTCTAAGGTGGAGTATATTCCAACATGTATAATAGCATTGGAGTTGTTGTGATCATTCTCCAAGTGGGAGATTGTTGGTTGTGGAGCCTAATTTTCTTCCTGATTCAGAGGTTTATTTCATCCATGCTTGGACCCCATTCCCTAACGGGGGGTGTGGGGGGTATTTCCCCCCCGTAACTAT
>ML795667.1:2398-26291 GCA_009831015.1 Picea engelmannii | reverse complement strand
CTTCTAGAAGTAGAACCTTCTAAGAAGTCCTCTTACATTTATTATATCTAACTACCATAGTGGGCCTTATTTAATAATATAGTGGACTTAGTCCACCTTACATTGAATGACCTCCACTATTATCACTATGGGCCCTCTGGGCCACCCCACTACCTCTCTAGCTACCTTACAAAATCCCATCCTACCACGAATCATCTCACCAGAGAAATCGGGTTACGTGGAAGGCAGGCAAATCCTAGACAACGCCATCCTTGCACATGAAGTAATTCACTCCCTACAGAATACTCGCATGCCAGGTATGCTATTAAAACTAGATTTATCCAAAGATTTTGACAAGTTAAGTTGGGAATACATGTGTTCTATGCTCGTGGCCTTCAACTTCAACCTATCTTGGGTAGACTGAATCTTAAATATTACCTCCTTTACCTTCTTTTCAATCCTGGTTAATGGAGTCCCCTCCAAGCCTTTCTCTCCTTCCAGAGGAATTAGACAAGGTGACACTTTGTCCCCATTCCTATTCATTATCATGGCCAAGGGTATCAGTCGCTCCATCCATGTCACCATAGCGAACAAATCTTTGATTGGTCCCCCCTTGCATGGTATTTCTCCCCCGATCTCTCACAGCTAATTTGTTGATGACACCTTGATGATAGGCTCCCCCACTGTTTCGTAATCTCACACCTTTCTCTTGATCCTCCAAACCTTCTGTGATGCCTCAGGACTAGACTTTAACAAAGACAAATCCCATATTTTCTTCTTCAAAACCCTTATCCCTATTCAGTGCCATATCTCTGATATCCTTGGTTTCACCTGAAGCTCCCTTCCATCCAAATACCTTGGCATCCTCTTGCTGGACAATGCCCTTAGAAATAGCTTGTGGGAATCTCTCCTCTCCTCCTTTTCCAAGAATCTCACTTCCTAGACCTACCGATCCCTCAATCTCCCTAGCTGCCTCATTCTCCTCAAAGTCGTGCTTCAAGATTTACCTATTTACACCTTTTCATCTCTTACAGCCCCAAACTTTGTCCTAACCGCCATCAAAACATTGCAAAGGAATTTCCTTTGGCAAGGCCTCAAAATATGGAAGAAGCTAACACTTATCAGCTGGGACAAACTTTGCAAACCCAAAGTGCAAGGAGGTCTTGGTTTGAGGGATCCCTCAACCATGAACAAAATTCTGAGTGCTACGATTTGGTGGAGATGGCTCAAAAGACCCCAAGATCTTTGGGCAAAGCTTTGGAGGAGGAAGTACACACCTAACACTTCGGAGAGAAACCTGATCAAGTGGAGCAAGGACAACCCTGGGTCCCTAATTTGGGTTGCTGCCAAGCAAAACAAACATCTTGTTATAAATCACGCCTTCTGGAAAATTAGAAATGGGAAGACAACTCTTTTCTAGAAAGATTCATGGCACCAACTACCAATACTGTAGCATGAGAATTGGGCTAACACTTTCAACATCCCAGCCAAAAAGGAAGGCCTAACAAAAGTGGCAAACTACTAGTAGGACAACCCAACAAAGCCCACTTGGAGATGCTGGAAGTCAAACAATGACGACCTGCATTTAGAGGTACAGGTAGACCTACAACCCTGGCTTAAGGCAATCAATGAATGGAAAATGACCATTCTGGGAGGATAAGACATCGTACGACGGGGGAACTTGCCAAAGGGAACCTTTAACATAAAAGAGGCCTATGCCATCAAATCCCACCCAGAACCGCTAAGTTCATGGAGTGGGTGGAGCAAAGTTTGGTCCTTGAAGCACTAGCTAAAGATCAGCCTCTTCCTCTGGCTGGTCACTCATGCGAGCATTCTCACATGGGATAACCTCGTGAAAAGGGGGTTTGTTGGTCCGTCCATTTGCATGCTCTGTGGAGAAGATGAAGAAATGTTGAACCATATCCTCAACACTTTCCCCTACACCACTCAAGTCTGGGATCAATGTGCACTAACCATGCGCACCTTAGATCGCAAAAGGGATAGCATCATCAACACCATAGTTGATTGGAGAGACTCAACTTTCCAATCACCCCTTATCAATCGCATTTGGCAACTTTTCCTAGGTTTTATACTACGGAAAATATGGAAAGAAAGAAATGGAAGAATCTTCAGGAATGATCAGCTTTCATGGCAGCATTACTGGAAACAAAGTTGCATCAACATTCTAGAAACAATCAGACTACAACATTGGACCGAAACAGATCTAAATGGCCCACCTTCGGAGAAAAGTATCCTGTAGCACTGGAAGGTAAATCTGGGTCAGAACCTGCCCCCCACCCTCACCACTCAACCTCTAAAAGGAAGCCCCTCGCAATGGTCCTCCTGCCCAGAGGGATTTATCAAACTCAAATTCGACGAAGATTCCAAGGGTAACCCTGGGCCAGCAGGTTTCAGGGTGGTCTTCCGAGATCACCTGGGTAACATACATCTCATCAACGCAGGTAGCCTAGGCCACACTACGAACAATGCTACTGAGTTATGGGGGCTCACCAAAGGCTTGCAACTAGCGATTGGGAATAATTTCACCAAGATGGTTGTGGAAGGGGACTCGCTAGTCATCATCCACCTCTTCAGGAGAATCCTAAACAGAGATGACCCAGAGAAAATCTCACCCTCCTACAGACTCTCCTATGGACTATGAGAAATTGTGGATCTCCTTCGACCGGATCAGGCCTTCATCCCCTCACACATCAGGAGAAAGGCGAATCAGGTTGCGAATGAACTGGCTAATGTTGGTATGAATTGGGAAGGACTAGAGATCCTTTACTGAACTTCCCTCAACCCGACCCACCCCATCCTCCAACAGTGCAATGAAAAATCCATAGCCTCAGACAGACCCCCAGATGGGGTGATAGTGCAGGACGCATGACACTCGGAAGTGGCATGAAATGGCCAGCATGGAAAGGGCTATGTGATTGAAGTGTGGCACACCCCACCACCACCCTCATGCATTTAAATCCCACTTGATATTATCCATGCACCATTACTCCTCGTGCATTTAGCCTGCTCCTGTTGTCCCCTCCATGGCTCAACTCAATGACCTTGCCATTACTCTACGCATGCAACATCTCCTCCGTCTTCAACTACGAAGTCATGCCTTATTCCATCCTCCCTCCTTTGCTGCGTGCCCTTGCAACTGGATTCATCTCCAACTCCTCCTTGTCTACCTAGGCCCTTCCCCTGTGCTTCCCTTCTTCCCTAGTGGTGTTAGAATGCCAAGGAAAAGAGGTAAGCCAAGGCGAGGCTCGCCCTGGCAACCACTTCGACCTCCACTGGTCCTCTCTACGACGCCTGCACTTTCCTCGGGCTCTTCCCCTGGTTCATCCCCCTCTCACTCCTCGTAGCCTCATCCTGATCATTTCCAAAGTTCCACCTCCTCCCCTCCAGCTTCTCGACTCAAAGGGTTGGCTCTCTCTGATAGTTCACTAGGTTTTCACCTAGGACCCATCTTCAACTTGGCTTCTTCTTTAGTGTCGCCTCTCGCAGTCCCACTGAACTCACCAGTTAGTGCACCAGGCCTGCCAAATAATTCCTACACTCGCCAATCCTTGGGCGCACCACCCTTTTTCCCAGGAACCCAATCGGGGCCACATTCCTTTTCAGACTCTATCCAAGATTTGCAACTGCAGGATAGCCTCGCCATTCTCCATGGTTTCATCTTCGAGATTTGACAGGGACTGGATGACCTCTAGTTTCGACTAGAGATATTGGATGACGAGACTGTTTCACTCCTCTAGATCCTCTCCTCTTTCCAGGGGACCTTCCACACCTCACCAGTTGAAGCTGGGACAACATAGTACACTCAGGCAGAGTACTTTCAGGCAGGCGACTCAGGGGGTGGGGGGATTTCCACGGGAGCCAGAGACTTGGGTTTGACCATGCACATGGCCATGGATGCAGAGTACATGCCTTTTGCATAAGAATCACTCGGTGAGCATGTTGCAGCAGGATCGAGCATGCATGTGCCCAGGGAAATGGGAAGCAACTGGCCTGGTGACAAAAAGGAAAGCGGTGACGAAGATGCAGCCATGCAGGAGCAGATGGAATGGAGGGGGACAATTGGCGAAGAGGAGCCCTGGGACCCAACAACTTTGGTCATCTCTCCATTGGGAGGGGAAAGCTACAAGCCAGGTGTCTGACCTCTGTTCACATGTCATGTCTGACCTCTATACCTCTCGGATAGATTTTTTCTTCTTGTTTCTACTTTGCTATGTATGAACTATGCTTCAAACTACTAAAATATTGCTAGCTACTTTGGTTCTAATACTGGTTGGTTGCACTGGTTTCCCTCTAGGGCAGTTCAGTTATTACAGCAGGACACTATGCAAATTTTGTAACACTGGTTTTTGAAGGTTCTTTATAAAATTTCTTACTTATATATATAAAAAAATGAACCCAATTGAATAATCAAATTGTTGGATGGACTTTAATTAAAGTTGTGTATTATTGTCAAGGATAATTTTAAGGATGGAAATTTATATTAAAATGTAGAAAAATGGGAAAATCTTAGTAGTCATTAATAGGAAAAATGTAAAATGTTTGGTGATATTTTTGTAAAAATATTCACATTTTTAAGAATTTTATATAGTTTCTATAAAAGATTGACAATTTTTAAGATAAAACAATTTTATTCTATGGAATTTGGGCGAACAATTTTTAGAAAAAATGGAAATTGGAGAATCACTTTTGGGAGAAACCCATGGAAAATTAACCCATTTATGAAATTTAGCCCCTAAAATCATCTATAATTATTGTGCATTTCTTCCTAAAAGAATTGAAATTTGGTCACTTCATTGGTATTTTGGCTCCTCGAAGAAAATATTAAGGACCTAAACACATGTTTAGATTAAAATCCTCTACCCTCCCTACCATCTCCCACAATCCAAGAAGTCGACTAAATCATATATTTTATATGTTTCATATCCAAATATAATATTAGGAAAGAATATTTAATCGTTTTAAGATTTTGTAGAAATCATTTGAAAAAGACATTAATTATTTCCATTATGTTGTTCGAGGTTATGGAATGTGAATACAAATAGAGACAATTAGTTGTTAATGGTTATCTTAAACCATGAGTTGCATCAATATCATTATACCATCTCAAACCATGATACCGATAACGGTTTTCTAGTTGATACCAAGAAAACTAATGAATTTCCATGGCCTAATATTATATTAAAAGAATCTCATAAAAGATGTTTGTTGAAAACAATGATTATATGTACATTCATTTCAATTAATATGTAAATGTGTATCCCCTTCAATGATAAAGCTAGAACTTGCAAGAAGATAATTATAAGCTAAGCTTAGGAAAAATGAGCATGTTATTTCGATCTTCATCATTAAAGGAAGACAATTCCATGGGTTGTGTTGTTGTTAATCGGCATGAAAATAATACGATTATAGATATTTATAAACAATGCTTTATATGGTAGGTATAGTAATCAGATCTCTTCTTTATGCTGATGATATCGTTCTTATGGCAAGGAGCCCCCATGATCTTGAAAACCAACTAAGAATCCTCAAGGATGTTTGCTCCAATATGGGTATGACTGTTAATACTGATAAGACTAATGTCATGACTATTAAATCCAATAAGATCCCTTATCATACGTTTGTATATGACAACAACAACTTGGAAGAAGTGAATTCATACAAATATCTTGGAATTGATATTCACCACAAGCTTAATTGAAATTATAGCATTGAGAAAAGGATTATTGGGGGATGGAAAGCTTATTATGGGCTTGAAAACAATTGTAAATCAACTGAACTTTGGAGTTGGGATAAGAAGAAACTCTTGTTTGAGACTCTTGTTACACCTATTATTCTTTATGGATGTGAAGTCTGGGGCTGTAGTATCTCTCGTGAATCCTGGAGAAATATAGAGCAAATACAAAAGAATTTTATAACATATAATCTCAAAATTAAAGGAAATACGCCCTATCCCATCCTCCTCATAGAAACTAGCCTCTCCCCTATTGAGAGCATGGCTATGACTAGATACCTAATGTATAAGAACAAGTTAAACAACATGGAAGACAATACGCTACCTAAAATTGCTTCCAAATCAAGTCATAATCACCATCGACTCAAGTGAGGATGGCATAAAGACGCCCAATCTTGGCTAAACTATTGGGGAATCATGGAAGAAGCCATTTTGCAGAATAAAGATACTATTAAAAAAAACGTCAAATCAAAATTTAAGGGAAAAATGTGGTGTGATAAAGAGTTAGAGGAAAAAAGAAAATTAAGGCATTATAAAGATGTAATCAACCCTAATCGAGAAGATCAAAGTTATCTATTTGTTTTTCCAAGTGTAAAGAAAAAAAAAAGCATTGGTAAGATAAGAACAAATTCTCACGAGCTCCATAGTGAAAGTGGGAGTTGGTCAATTCCTAAAATGCCATGGGATGAAAGAGTGTGTCACCTTTGTGACACTAAGAAGGTTGAAGATTAAAAGCACTTTCTCTTAGATTGTCCAGCCTATACCCATATTAGATCTCATTTTCAAAATATTGATCACACTACCAACCTTCCTAACCTCTTAACTCAACAAAAGTATGCTTCTCTTAATTCTTTTCGAGCACAGAAACAAAATTCTAAAGAATCACAAGTAATCACTTACCCTCTTAAGGTTTGATAGACCAATTAGGTCTTAGTGGACGTTAATCATCACCATCATCATGATCATCATATGAGTCTACAAGTTGATTTGTATCTTCAACTAAATGTAGTAGTTGATGTACTTCGAAAGTTACGGCGTTGTTGAAATGTCTTTCAGCTCAGTGGAGAAACATCATGGTGTAGAATATTCTTACTAATTAATATTTATGTTCTCTAAATAAATTCTTGTAATCTTCAATAATGAATTACAACTAGATTTAGCTACTAATATCTACCATTAAATTGATGCATATACAACATATTAAAATAGACATGAAAGCAACTTAATAATTCAACACTACAACATATAAATTATTCCTAAATACATAGAATTCATGCACAACAGTTCAACTCATAAACAAAACACATACATAGATAAAACACTTATGTTTTATAATCATTTTTACAACTAATTTCTTGAGACTCACATTCCACCCAAACATAGACTGACTATTCCAAATCTCAACAGTCAGTCACCCCCAACCTGAGGCAAGTAATCCAAAAAAGAGGGTGGTCTCTCACTATTCACTCACATCTCATCAAACTCACAACCCACTTGTAGTCTCCTACAATTATCTCAATTTTCGACCAACTCTCTTTCTCTCAACATTCCCAACCCAAGGAATATACTCTTTCACTGAAATTGGTCCCTCGGGCATCCCATTCATTTATCGAGGTCTCTTAGGCACAAGTAACCGAGAATCTCTCAGATAGAAACACAAGGGAACTCACTGCAACAAAAAACACTAGAAACCAACTCCAAACACTTCCTATTACAGTGCAAATCACACAAGAGTTAACTCTTTAGGCATGGAAACCAGGCTCCTCAATATTCAACTCCAAATATGATCGACAAATTCTCCATCATGCTCTATAATTCTCCCTCCATGAATGTTCCAGCTCCAAGATCTCTTTCTTTCTCTCTCCATGTAATACCTCAAGTTGATTTCCAGTTATAATTGGTCATATGTTTATTTTATATAGGATGGTGAGACAGGATGTTATCATTTCACGTGCCTATGTGATTATTAGGCTGAAGAGCCTAGAAACTAAAAGGCTAGCGGGTCTATTATTGTAAAATGTAATCACTTAGTTATTAATAAAAGTACACTGTTGTTTCAAACCGACCAGACCAAAGAGTAAGGTGGATAAACTCTACTAGAGAGGAAAGGGGGGCTTAGAGTCTTAGGTTAAGGGGATAAACATAAGGGGCTTAGGCCAAGGTAAGTGAGATAAGTGTTGATGAAGAGGTAAGTTGTCACGCTCGTGAACATTCTCTCCAAGTGAGATAAGTGTTGTTAAAGAAGTGTGTTTTCAGTCTCATAAGAATTCTCTCTAGGTGAGAGAATTGTTGGGAATTGTTTGAAAACAGGGATATGAAACTACAGGGATATGAAACTTCCTGTCAAGCCTATTGTTGAAGCTCTATAAGGGAAGTAGGGCAACTGAAGGAATTTTGAGCAAAGAAGAGACACACTTCCTTGGGTGGGACACGCATGTGGGGAATGAGAAATTGTAGGTTGGATGTTAAACTTGTCACCTGAATTGGATTATTGCTACTCCTGAGAGACCTTTCCCAAGTGGATTTTAGGCCCAATATCGTGGGTGACCTAGTCCTGGCTTATGAGAAACACAGTCTAAGGATGGGAAGAAAGTTGGAGGTTTGCATGCAGTTGGTGTCTTATTTTATCAAAAAGTTATATTTATTACTCAGTGTAATTGAATTAGAATGAATGGCTAAGAGGATGTATTTACATCTATTACTGTGTATGTTTGTGTGATGAATAAAGAGGTTATTTCATTTCAAGGTTCTATGCTTGTGAAACTGTATGAATGGTTGTTTCCTATGGATGCATTTGTGGTTAGACATGTATGTATAATTGGAGTATATATTTGTGTTTTATGCAAGGTACCTCACAGTAATATGTGTATTTTAGCATGACCGCGTAACCCACAGAATTGTATGGAATCGAGTAAGAACCTATAAGGGATAGGGAATTTATTGTAAATTTGGTGTGTTGGAGACCCAAGAAGGTCAGTAAACCTGGTATCCTTCCCTTATTCTTAACACAAAATGTGTGCAAGGAATCGAATCCTTGATCGAATGTTATAAATAAAGCTTATTAATTGATATAAATGGATTAAGGGTTTGAGGAAGTTGAGTTAAAAACCGAACATAATGATGCAACATGAGGTTGTAGGACTGCTCAATCCAAAATATTAAGTTAGAATTCAACTAACATTGAATGAAATCGATGAGAATCAGTAGTCGTTGACCGCTAAGATCATATTCAGTCTCATCCATCCAAAGACAGATTGGTTACCCATCATAGTCCCTTGTAAATCCACGTGAGAGTCATGTCCAATGGATCAAAGAATGACTGAATGTCAATCATCAATCAGTTAAGTAAATACCAGGAGGGAGTTCTGCAACCCATGATAGTGGATCACCAGACCCCAAAATAATTCTAAGTGTGAACCCTTTTGGAAGTCCCAATCCGTTGATGTCGAAGGACCAAAGTTTCACCCCCTAATTTCATACCTTTAACTATACTAAGACCGAAAAAGAGAAAGGCTGGCATCAGAGTGATACATTGTTCCAACCTGGAATCCATGGTGTCATGGAATGGACACCTTTCCACATCTGGTTGTGGGTGATTGGAGTGTGGGACCCTCGTCAAGCATAAGAGTTGCGGAAATAATGACAAATATAAGCCCTTGGTTCTAAGGGTGGGTGAATATCCATTGTTGATATAAGTGGATAAAATTCAATCAAATCTAGGACCGTGGGGATTTTTTAGTGTGTAGGAGACTGATAAATATTCATGGTCCCAATGTTCGAGGTTACCTAGAGGTGCCATGTGTCATCCTTATATTTTTGCACGATGGAAAAATATCCACCATAATTCTTTGCATAAGCTCAAGAGTCATAATACGAGGATTAATCTAATCAAAAAGTGATATTACGTTAATTAATCACCTCGTAATCCTCAGGACGTCAGGCACTGGAGGTTTCTCATAATTTGGTGATTACCTTACTTAATTATGAGATTAACTTGATTAATTATTTCGTAATTCCTGGATGACAGACCACATGGAGTTATAGTGTGCAAGAGACCGGTAAAGAGCGACGGTCTCGATGCCCGTGATTACCTGGTGGTGCGACATGTCATGATGTGAGTGGTGCCATGTGTCACATAGAATTGACAATATTGGACAAGGCTCTGTGGAGGAAATGAGTGCCACGTGTTGAGTGGTATGAGCACCATGCGTCACTTCGAGTCATATGGTTCCATGACATTTCATGTTGTGCGTATTACATGTAGATCCTATGTGTCGAGTATGAAAAATGTGGGATGTAGAGGCCATTGAACTAGCGTCTCAGTTATGTATCATTATATCTGAACATTGAGAGATCTCAGTCGTCGATCTCTTAACCAAATCAATAGTTTTAATCATGAAATTAACTTAATAGTGTCTCGTAATTATTGAATTGTGACCATCATGAAATTTTTTGTATAAAGTGTTAAGCGCTTGGAGGGCTGAGGGCCCAGTGGAATAGGTGGAAAGTATCATTCCTGCAACCATGCCTGCGTTAAGGGCGACTTGTGTTGACGCATCAATTCCATGTCGAGTAGGAATGATAATGTGGATCCATGTGTCAATATGGAGGCATTTGGCTAATAAAGTCTCGTAAACTTCAAAGGGTCGTAACTTTTGAAATAGAGCTCCATTTTAAGAAAAGTTACAGTCCTTGAAAATCTCTCACGGAGCAAAATATGATGGTGCCATTTTTAAAGCGATTAAAGGAGGTGTAATAAAATCCAAAATTTAATACCCCATCCCTTGAAAAGGTACTTATGGGGTTGGGTGTGTTACACTACTTGTTGCTCGTGCACAAAACCTATCTCTATAAACCATTGTTGCTACCTATATGAATTTCCTCTCTTTTGGATTTCTTGCTTGACTCACACACTTCCCCAAGTTGATTGTACTTAGCCCCCCATACTCCCAATAACTATGGGATGTGACAACTCAGACCCACCCTCTTACATCCATTCAATGATTGGCTTTGTGAGCACTCAATTATGAATTACAAGGTTCATATACCAATATAAAATTTAGGATAATGGATTGAATTAATATGCATGGGTAATTCCCCCCTTGGACCCCTCTTAAACATTCTCTTATACTCTCCCCTCTCTTGTGGATTAATTCATCCTCCATCTCTATCCATGTCCCCTTAGTAGCTGGAATCTACATTTTATTATTACAACATAGGAATACAATTTTCATATTACATCGCTTGTCCATAGCCACACATTATATCTACATTAAGCATTGATTAAACTGGGTATTATAGTGGGGATGTTACAACTATTATTTTGAAAATTATCATACCATTTTTGTTTGTTGTTACTCGTAGAAATTTACTTTGAATGTATTATTTTTAACTTGAAACTCATAATATTTTGTTCTTTTTATTTTTTATATATAATTTAATTCCAATTATATATTTTTAATTCCATAAAATTTAATTTAAAAACACATAACATAACATTGAAATGGGGCATGAGAGAACAATTTCCACTTGTAACACACTTTCTTTCTAAAGTTTGAGAGAAAACATAAAAAACAAACAAATATTAGAGATCATAAGTGGTAACAACTTTAGCTTTGGGGAGTAAAACATTAGCTACATGAAAACTACATGAAGTTTTTATGAGTGTTGATGCTAATAGATTGGCACTACCAAGAAGTAACACCAAAATGAATCAACATATTGATCTCAACTCAATCAACTATTTTACATTAGTGATTCCAAATATATTAATAACAACCATACATAGAGTTTTTATCCCCAATCCTAGTATTCTAATGTATATATTAAAATCCAATCCTAATGGTCTCAAAATCAGTCGGAAAGATCACCTTGTAACTTCAATATGCACCTTCTATTATTGTTTCTCTTTGATCATTTTTTTTGTAAATATTATCTTCTTCTATTATATTTATTTATTTAGAGACACATGGAATCCTCTCGGATGCACACTCTATTAGCTACATTAGAAGGTAATTGAGCTTCATATTCTTGTTGCTTCATGTTTCGTCCGTGCAATGTTGATTTGGGGAAACAACCAAATTTATGTTATCGCCATTGACAATTGATGTGTTTAGACATGGACATCATGAATTAATGAACTAGAAAGCATGGTAAGTAGTGGTTGGATAATAAGTACAAGAAATAAACCATCCATTCACAGACATTCATTGCACTTGATAGTGAAGTAACTTGGACATAAAAAGTAATACCTAAACCTAACAAAGACAGAGATATACACCATGTGTTGAAATAACTCAACACAAAAACATATAATCTTATGCAACCGCAAAGTTAATAAACATCAATTTGACTCATAAATACAAGACGGTAGCAGATAAACACTTATCTTTCAAAAATGTTATAAAACTAGCTACTTAGGATGGGCGTTCCACCCAACCATAGACTTTTTGTTCCAAATCACAATAGCAAGTTACCCCTGAGACGAGGATAATAATAAAAAAAATAGGGTGGTCTTTCACTTTCCAATCATAGCTCAAAAATCCCACAACCCACTGATATTCTTGAACAACTATCTTGATTTTCAACCAACTCTCTTTCTCTTGAGCTTCCCACCCAAGGAATGTGCCCCTTCACTGATCTCATTCCATAAGATATCCCATTCATTTATCAGGGTCTCTCTGGCACATGTAACCAGAAATCTCTTTATTAGGAACTCAAGAGAACTCACTACTAGGAAACCTACCAACAAAAATAGAAACAAACACTTGTTGTTATAGTAGAACTCACATAGGAGTTCACTCTTCAGGATTGACAACCTAGCTCTTCAGTATTCATCTCCAAAACAATAAAAAAATGCTTCAACATGCTCTACAATTCTTCCTCCACAATTGTAGCTTCCCACAAAAATTTCCTCTCCTTTCGCTTACTTTATTGACTCGCACACTTCCCCAGTATGATTGTACTTATCCCCCATACTCCGAATAACTTTGAGATGTGACTTCTCACACCCACCTCTTCCATGCGTTCAATGATTCGCTTTAGGGACACTCAATCAGAAAATAGTGTTTAATGCATAGTCATAATAAAATTCATGAATGTAGGTGGAATTAATATACATGGTTATTTCCCCTTGGACCCCTCTTAGACATTCTTCTAGACCCTCCCCTCTCTTGTGGATTAATTCAGCCCCCATCTCCATCCATATTCCCTTAGCATTTGGCATCACATTTTATTATTAAAATTCATAAATACATTTTGCATATACATCGCTTTGGTTGTAGCCACATTATATCTATAATACACATTAATTAAACTGAATTATAGCGGGGATGTTACAACACTACAATTTGTAGGAGGGCTATAGAGTCCATAATTTGACCATAAGTTGGTTGCTTTGTAGCGTAGTTTGGTAGGTGGAAATATTAATTTTTAGTATATTGAATTACATGAACTAATTATATTTGTTAATTATATTACTTGGAGGACCTAAATTTGTATAAACACATTGGCATATTATGAACAATTGAGTTAATGATATGTTTATTTATTTCCATTTCATTGTTATATGAATTTGCAAGCATATGTAGATGAAAACAATGTAAGTGAAAAGTTTACTCTCAAGTACTTACTTCTAATAATCTAAAATCCTTGAAGACATTCATGTAAATTATAAATTCTCAAGTTCACATATAAATCATTATAATAATTTGGTCAAGCTATCTTTGAATTGAAAGTTTAGATACCTCTTATCATTATATATAAATCATTGTGAATTTCAAATACCCCTATTACAACATGATTTTTCAAATTTAACATACTATATCTACAATTATATCTATCTAAACCTCATTCCAAGTAAACTTTTGGATAAAAATATCAATGTCACCTACATCATAAAGGGCTATTTCATAGTGCATTTCGATTACTATATTGTGATGCATTGACACAAACCTCGTTATTTCATTTTCTTTATATATATAAATGCATTGGTACCAACTTTTATTCTTTATTTTTTCATATATATATATAAATTAAGTGTAATTGTTTTTATTGAGTTGTGATGGTAATTTTTTATTTTATTTTAATGATATTTAAAAATAAAAAATTAAATGCAAAAAGCTACTAGAAAATGAATTTTATTGAGAAATATTTCATTGTAAAGAAAAAAATATCCCTTCACAATCCAAAATCTCAACCAAATCAACCCTAACCAAAAAAGAGAAAGTAAACAAACAAAACATTTCAAAATAAAATATTTAGAAATAAATTTCACTCAAAAGAACTCCAAAAATTATAAATAACCAAAAAGACAAAACATTCCAAAATAAAATGTTTAGAGATAAATTAGTTGTTTCTCATTTCGGTGATATGTTCTCCAAAACCCTCTTTATATAATGATGATCTCTTTATATATATATATATATATATATATATATATATATATATATATATATATATATACCATTTTTTAATATAATTTAATTATTTTATAAGGTGTATATATTATTATTTTTTTAATTAAAAAGAAAAACATATTTTTAATCATTAAATATGTTGGAATAAAATAAAAGTAATCATATGTTATTAAATAAACTATAAATAACTACATACATTAATATCTACTTGACAACATCTAAAAAAATTAAACCAATTTAGATTCATATTAAACCTAGAGTATATCTAGAGAAATTAATTTTTTTTAAGTATAATTTTTTTATTATTTAATAAGAAGGAATTAATACATGATCTTGAATTAAATGATCAACAAATTTACACTTTAATAAAATTTGATTATTCTAAATACCTCATAAAACTACTAGGTTTAAAATGGATTTACATTTATTATAATACAAATAAAAATTTATTTAAACATATCTAGATTTTATAACACTTTTAAATACTTCCCATTTCAACATATTTCAAAAACTATTTTAAACAATAAAATTTTGTCACAATGCTCATAAAAGTAATATAACGATCACCAAATATCTATTTATATACATCTTTATATTTAGAAGATTTGAATTCTTCACATATTTTAAAATCTATTTTAAAGAATCAACAAATTTACATTAAAAAAACTGAGCCTGTCTTAAAAAAGAAAATTAATCTGAACTAATTTTAACATCATTTCGTTAATAAATTTTTAATATGTTATATTGAAATTAGGGCGGGGATAAAGCGTARGAATTTTAGCATAAGTGTATTCTGGCTTTGGATATGAGCAGTTCTCAAATTGTATGGATGAAACGCATACAGATATCGTAGAATAAACAGATACAAGATATTTCAGAAGATAGTCCTAGAAAACAATGTTTGTACTTTCCAACCCATGTTAATGACCGAGAGGACATGGTTGATTGGAAAGGGCAAGATACATCTTGAAATCTTTCACTTCCAATCGTCTCAAAACATGTTGAAACCCCAATCGTCTCAAGACATGTTGAAACCCCAATCGTCTCCTAACATCAGGTTCAGGCTGATACCTTCCCATAACAAATTTTGTATTAGAATCTCAGCAGCATCAAAAAAGGTGTATAATTATTATTTTTTTAATATAATTTAACTATAATTTAACTATATTTAACTATAATTTAACTATAATTTAATTATAATTTAACTATATTTAATTATAATTTAACTATATTTTAACTATATAATTATAATTTAATATAATTTAACTATATTTTATAAGGTGTATATATTATTATTTTTTTAATTAAAAAAGAAAATACATATTTTTAATCATTAAATATGTTGGAATAAAATAAAAGTAATCATATGTTATTAAATAAACCATAAATAACTACATACATTAATATCTACTTGACAACATCTAAAAAATTAAACCAACTTAGATTCATGTTAAACCTAGAATATATCTAAAGAAATTAATTTTTTTAAGGTATAATTTTGTTAGTATTTAATAAGAAGGAATTAATACATGATTTTGATTAAATGATCAACAAATTTACACTTTAATAAAATTTGATTATTCTAAATACCTCGTGATGATGATGATGATGATGATGATTAACATCCACTAAGACCTAATTGGTCTATCCGACCTTAAGAGGGTAAGTGATTACTTGTGATTCTTTAGAATTTTGTTTCTGTGCTCGAAAAACATTAAGAGAAGGTTTSCAAGATCACCATACTTTTGTTGAGTTAAAAGGTTAGGAAAGTTGATAGTGTGATCAAAATAGATTTACATTTATTATAATACAAATAAAAATTTATTTAAACATATCTAGATTTTATAARATTTTTAAATACTTCCCATTTCAACATATTTCAAAAACTATTTTAAACRATAAAATTTTGTTACAATGCTCATAAAAGTAATGTAACGATCACCAAATATCTATTTATATACATCTTTATATTTAGAAGATTTGAGTTCTTCACATATTTTAAAATCTATTTTAAAGAATCAACAAATTTACATTAAAAAAACTGAGCCTGTCTTAAAAAAGAAAATTAATCTGAACTAATTTTAACATCATTTCGTTAATAAATTTTTAATATGTTATATTGAAATTAGGGCGGGGATAAAGCGTARGAATTTTAGCATAAGTGTATTCTGGCTTTGGATATGAGCAGTTCTCAAATTGTATGGATGAAACGCATACAGATATCGTAGAATAAACAGATACAAGATATTTCAGAAGATAGTCCTAGAAAACAATGTTTGTACTTTCCAACCCATGTTAATGACCGAGTGGACATGGTTGATTGGAAAGGGCAAGATACATCTTGATATCTTTCACTTCCAATCGTCTCAAGACATGTTGAAACCCCAATCGTCTCCTAACATCAGGTTCAGGCTGATACCTCCCCATAACCAATTTTGTATTAGAAGCTCGGCAGCATCAAAAAACAAACCCCACACGCACCAATTAGATGTCATTCTCTAGTTGAGCCAAACCTTCAGTGGCCATGCCAGATACCTATTCGAAACAAGCAACCTGTCCTTCGATCAACCATAAGAATAACGCAAGTTCCATGCGCTAAAATGGTTAAATAACAGCTACTGAAGAAAGAAGCAGTTGTTTATTTCCATCTTAAATCAATGGAGCAGAGCAGATGATCAATGGCTGTCACTCATAATATCTACTCACCACGCATAAACAATTTATGCAAATACTATGAATATGAGTTTCTACAAATTTCAAATTTTCATATAACTTGCACCCTTACCAGACACTGCGTTACAGTCAAGATTACTGCATTAGGAATTGTAGTGGCTGGATTATCACAAAAGTAAGCCCTTTGCAATGGATTTAATGTGCTCCAAATGAGTAGTCTCGGGAAAATATCACAATCCGCAAATTTTTATGTATATGGTGTGTTCCAGGTAGCATTCGATTGGTGGCGAAAAACCTAGGAGATCCTCTATGCTAGGGAAATGATCCCTATTAATTCTCGGATCTACAGCGCCCACAAAAATTGTGCGCATCGCAGTTGCAAAATACGGCACACTACAAACTTTGTCACTCAGACATACTAACTTTGTCACTGAACACTGAGGACATACTTTTACAGCGCCCACAAAAATTGTGGGCATCGCAGTTGCAAAATACTGCGCACTACAAACTTTGTGACTGAGACATACTAACTTTGTCACTAAACACTCAGGACATAGTGCAACCTACTGGATTTACTGCGAGCTGTGATCAAATAATTTAAGGTAACAATTTGTTCGCTATGTGCTAATCTTTAACAAATAAACATATAAAGACAGCATACTCTCAAATTTACAAATGAAATTGACAACACACAAAATACTGATATATATTAAGAACTTCGACGGGAGGGTTACATAGTACAATGAGCTTCATCTCCAACAACATCTTTTGTTGACTTCATAGACACAAAGATTGTTCTCTCATACTTCTTCAAATCATCAGTTGTTGTTGTTTTCCTTTTTCACAACTATGTTCTTTCTACCTCTTTTCTATCACCTCTGGACTCACTAAAGAGTCAGACTTATATGGAATCCGAGCGTAAACGTGCACGTTTCTATTTGCATACTAATGACAGTTTGACTGACTTCTTATTCGACTGACTGACAGATCCACTGACAAATTGACTAATTGACAAATCCGCTGAGACGTAAAGCTCACCGACTTGTAATTACTATTTCCGACACTCCCCCTTAATTATAAGTAGGTGGGATTACAATAAATTTACATCGAAAATTGAGTTTGGCATATAATGTCACTCATCTGCGTAGACTCTCAGACTACTGCATAGATGATGAAATGCATCTCTTACTAAATCCTTTGTAAAAATATCCGCGACTTGTTCTTTTGACCTGCAAAATTCTAAACAAATATCTTTGTTATTTACCAATTCTCTAATAAAATGATACATTCTATCAATGTGATTAGTTTTCTTGTGAAACACATGATTCATTGATAACATGATGGTTGAATTGTTGTTAAAAAATAATGTAGTTGGTTCCTGTTGTTCCTGCAACGAATCCTTCAACATTCTTCTAATCCAAACTACTTGAAAAGTTGTACTTATACTTGCGACGTACTTCAACATTCTTCTAATCCACAATCATTGTCAGTGTATCCAATAAGTTTAAAATCTTTTGAAGTAGAATACTTTATACCAAAATCTTTTGTTCCATTCACATATCTTAGTATCCTCTTCTCTGCCTTCTAATGTGATTATTTTGGAGTTTCCATGAACCTTGAGATTAAGCTCACTCCATACATAATATCAGGTATTGTTGTTGGAAGATATATAAGACTTCCTACCAGTCTTTTAAACAATGGGGGATCCACCTTGGACCCTTTATCTTGCTTGCTTAACTTCAGTCCTGTTATGACAAGTGTTGGGTATGCTTTCGGATTTTTCATATTGAATCTTTTCAATATTTCATGTGCCTACTTAGAGTGTGAGATAAATATACAGTTTTTGAATGGTGAACTTATATTCCCCAAAAATATCTCATAAGCCCTAAATCATTGATTTCAAATTCATTCTTTATGACTGACTTGAATTCTTATATGCTAAAATCACTTGTAAATATAAAATCATCCACATATAAGCAACCAATTAACATATTAGCTTGTTGATTTCCTTTGATGTACATTGTTCTCTCACTTTCACTTGTCTAAAATCCATCATGTGTAAGATAGGAATCTATCCGAGTGTACCAAGCTCTCGGAGCTTGCTTTAATCCATACAATGATTTCTTCAATCTGTACACCCTGTCTTATTGTCCTGGAACCTCATAACCTTGTGGTTGTTCCACGTACACTTCTTCTAAGTTTCCATTAAAAAATGTTGACTTTACAACCATCTAATAAACTGGCCACTTGTACTACGCAACAATGGATAACACAGTTTTGAATCAGGTTGATTGTGTCCATTCAGGTGCAAATGTTTCATTGAAATCAATTTCAAGTTGTTGTGTAAAACCTCTTACAACTAATCTTTCATTGTGCTTCCGCACATTTCCATCTGCATCTTGCTTTCTCTTATAAATCCACTTGATACTTATCACATCCTTATCTTTAGGTACATCTACCAATTTCCATGTCCAATTCTTCTCTATGCATCTGATTTCTTCATCCATGCCTTATGCCCATACATAATCTTTGGCAGGTTCTTCAAAAGTTAATGGATCATCTATTTGTGAAAACAAAGAAAAAAATCAAAATGAATTTGCTGCATCTTCATTATAGATGTCGGGCAAACTTCTTGTCTTTCTTGGTAATAAACTTGCTAAAGTTGGATCACTGGATGTAGAACTACTTGGACCGCTTGTTGATGTTTGTTGCACTCTACGTGTAGACTCCACACCTACCGATATTACAAGAGTACTATGCGTTGTTATTTGTGTCACGGTGCCAGATATAGAATGAACTTTGCACTAATTTATACACGGTTTTTTAACCACTTCTTCTTCCATGTCATCATGCTCCATTGCATCAATAGTTTTGACTATATTTTCTATCCTTCCATCCCATGCTTCATTCTCCACGAACTGAACATCACGGTTGATTATTAATTTTCTTGCAATAGGATCATACAACTTGTATCGTTTTGTTTCTTCAAAATACCCAACAAATATGCATTTATGTCTTTTGTTGTCTAGCTTCTTTCTCACCTCATCTCGAACATGCGTGTATGCGACACAACCAAAAACTTTTAAGTGCACTACATTATGCTTTAATCCCATCCACGATTCTTGACATTATGCTTTAATCCCATCCATGATTCTTGATGAACTTTGTTCTTTACACTCTTTGTTGGAGATATGTTCAAGATGTATACTGGAGTTTCTACTGCCTCATCCTAATACTCGTTTGACAAATGTTTTTCTTCCAACATATTGTGCACCATCTCCATGATTGTTATGTTCTTTCTTTCTGTGACACAATTCTGTTGTGGTGTATATCGTGCGACTAATTGCTTGTAGATGCCATGATATTTATAGAAGTTATGAAATTATATTGAAATGTATTCTCCTCCTTTGTCAATTCTTAGACACTTGATGTAATAACCACTCTGGTTCTCCACAAGTGATTTAAACTCTTGAAAACAATCAAATGCGTCAGATTTATCATTTAGAAAATAAATCTATGTCTTTCTTGAGAAATCATCAATAAATGTTAGAAAATAAGTATTTCTTCATATAAATCGAGTTTTCATTGGTCCACAAATGTGTGAGTGTATAATTTCAATAGAGCTTTTTCTTTGTAAGACTTGTCAATTGGAAATGATTCATTGTGTTTATTTCCAAATATGCAACCTTCACATATCCTTTCTGGTTTTTCAATCAATGGAAAACATTTTACCGTATCCTTAGTGTGTAGCAACTTCAGACCTCCAAAGTTCAAATGTCCAAATCTAAAATTCCATAGTCACTAATCATCATGTACTTCAAATTGGAATGTCTCCTACAATTTTTTGATACCTTCTCCTTTCTTGATACTACGTGCACGTTCTGCTATCAATGCAGTGTCTAACTGTGCATGTTTTTCTTTACCTACAACTAGCATTGTATTTTTCTTCTTGGGTGGATTTAATGTCAATGGAAACATCTTCTTACTTGTCATCTGGATTTTTGAAATAAGCTAATTACTTGGACATCTATCAATAATCACACAATGATTATCTTCCATGTATATTCTATATCCTTTCTATAACAATTGTCGTGTGCTCATAAAATTATGCTTCAGACCAAAAACATAATAAACATCAGGCATACTTTTTTTTCCTTGCTTAGCTAAAATGTTTATACGTCCTTTAACTAACACAGTGACTTGGATATTTGTTCCAAGTGTAACCTTGGTTTGGACTCACTCATGTAAACTAGAAAACAATTCTATGTTTCTTGTCATGTGGTTACTGCAGACTGAATCTAAATACCATATGTTACATGAATTTTCTTGAGCAACATTGCATTCAACTGGTGAGACTATAGGTTTGGTTATTTTCATTTTTTGACTGATGCTGAATTTGATTGTTCTGATTATACTATTTCTTCTCGCACTCATATGCATAATGTCCATACTTTTTACATTAATGGCACCGAATCTTAGATGACAACTTGACTGACTTGTATTTGAGTTTTGACCTCTTTCACCAGTGTTTCTAGGACTGCTACTGTGTCCACCTTTAGTAGAACTTCTTCCTCTGCCTCTAGAGTTAGCTCTCCCCCTTCCTCTTCCATGACTTATATATGAGTGCGCAGAAAATGCATTCTCTAATGACATATTTGACCTATTCAGTCAGTGTTCATAACTAATGAGGGAAGCTTGTAGTTCATCCAGACTAAAATGACTCAAGTCTTTACTCTCTTCTAGAGTCACAACAAGGGTATCAAATTTAGGAGGAAGACTCCTAAGTACCTTCTCAACAACGTTTTTGTCTTCTATGGTTTCACAATGAGACTTAATCTGATTTATCACACCAATAATATGGGTATAAAATGAATCTAATGCATCTAAGTCTTTCATTGACAGAGTTCCAAAATCTCTTCTAAGAATCTGTAGTTTTGAAGTCTTGACTTTATCCATCCTTCAAAACATCCTTCTCAACTTGTGCGAGGGAATTGTGTGTTTCCTGATCTATTGGTTCCATGTAGCCATTCTCGACTATTACCATATATCTTGACCTCAGAACATTGCCTTCATGGTCAAGGACCACATCTCATAATCCTTTCTTGTAAAAGTGGGAGGTTGCAGATTTGAAGTAGAGGCCATATTTTCACCTTTCAACAGAGTTGTTGCTCTTGAACTTGTTCTGATAGAACCTTCTCTTAATCAAATTTATTTTGATCAACCTGCTCTGTTACGAGATCTTGGATCTAAAGCGCGTAGGGAAACAGTGCGTAGTTGCAAAATACTGTGTTCCACAAACTTTGACACAGAACACTCAGGAAGTACCGTGCGATGGGAAACCTATTGGATTTACTGCACATTGTGACAAAATACATTAAGGTAACCATTTATTCGCTATGTTCTAATCTTTAACACATAAACACAACAAAAGATGAAATTTACACATGAAATTGACAACACACAAAATATTGATATATATATTAAGAACTTTGACATGCTCTGCACGGTTACAATGTACAATGAGCTTCATCTCCAGTAACTTATTTTGTTGACATCACACACATGAGCTTGTGGTCTCACACTTCCTCAAATCCTCTGAGTTTGTTTTTCTTTCTACCTCTCTGCTATCACCTCTTCTAACTAAATACTCGGACTTATATGGACTCTCACATATTCTTTCTACCTCTCTGCTATCACCTCTTCTAACTAAATACTCGGACTTATATGGACTCTGACATAGAGTTCTTGTCGAAGTAAATAAAGCACAATAAATTCAACTACATGTCTATTCATAGAACTAATCTTGTTTAAACATGAGTTTGTATTGAGAGACTGACTCACTGAACTAAAACTCATCAACTTGTAATTACTATTTCCAACATTAATCTATATAAACTGAATACTAGTTCATCAGAACTGTGCACTGACCTAATTTCTTTTTCAAATATTTGGAGATTTAACTGTGCACTGACCTAATTTCCTTTTCAAATATTTGGAGATTCAGTAGGGTTTGCAGTTAATGGAGAAGTGGGATGGATTATAATTCAAACAATGGTTTCTTAATCACCTCGCTCGCATCGAGGATCTAGTGAGGATCTTAACCCATAAGCCGTTACCTGTAACACGTATATACATTAAAAAACAAAAGTGGATTGTATCCTTGCAACCATTTACAAGCTGCAAAGCTCCGGTTGAAGCAACCCATATAGAAATGAAAGAAATCCCGACCAACAATGGATTTAGATTTTTTGAGACACTTGTTCCCCCCGTGTCGATTCAGCCTTGAGGATTACCAAATTTGTAGCGTCAGAATTCATATTGGCTTTCTGTCATTTCCAGCACTTTGTTGAACATCTAGACAGGGCAATGGATGATTTAACTACACTTTCTTTGAGGAGTGCTTATAATCCCCAACCAACGCATGCTATCTCTATCTATAATTATATAGGCGGCAGGCGGAATCGATTAGACCTGGGAACAACTGTTCTCTACTAGTCACATCACAGAGAAATCAGAGAGCAAACCTAAAACCATGAATACTACCTCTTCTCAGCACATCGGGGCCACGTGCACGAAAGCGCGTTTGTCGTGGTCGTACCACGTTCAGATCGACACATTGGTTGTGAATTACGGAGGCAAAGAAGCAAATGGTGGAAGGTAATGAAGGCATAGAAGCAAGTTGTGTAACCAAATAACAGTCGAAGGTCACCTCTCCTTTTAGTTGAGTTGAGGAGACGATGATGGCCTTTAAACAAATGAAGCGACAGGAAAAAGAATGGGAATGATACAATAACCCAACGTCATGTCTAAGCATGGAGAAAAGTTTAGTATTTTAGAACCTCTTTATACAAACCGGGAAAATCTTGCTTTGTATCATCATAGGTGAACGAACACCGTACCTTAAGGTACTGAAGAAGAAGGAAGCATGCTTTAGTTCATGGGAGACTCTGCTTTTGACTTAGTTAGTCATTCATGAGAGTTTGTATTGGAGCTTTTAAGAGGTTACCAATTGTATTATATAACTCAAATTATATATATATATATATATATATATATATATATATATATATAA
>ML795666.1:398852-413275 GCA_009831015.1 Picea engelmannii | reverse complement strand
AAATTTTATCAGGAGAGTGTTCTAGTGAAGATCTTGATTTTTCCATCATCATTACATCATTATGACAACCAAAATTGTAGATAACAGTTTAGAAAATGATACTCCTCCTAAGATTTCTTCAACACTTTGGTGAAGTGTGAGCATGCCCTTGTGCTTCTTTCCTGAACTCGAGACTAAAGAATGTCTCTGATGTGCTCTTTGTGCTATCTCTCCTTTGACAGTTTGGGACCTTTGAAGGTCGCCTACGCATTCCTTACATTCCTCCTGAACTTGAAACTTTTCAATTTCAAAGGGGCTCAACCCTTTGTTCCTTCAAATTAATTATGGTGCCCTCCTGGCACTTTGCTCTCATCCTCTCGATATTGACCAACACTTTCAGAGTGTTCCTTCAACACTCTCCTTGCTAACTTCTCTCTTCCTCCTGAGCTTTGGCACTTGAAATATTTTTCCTCGGGTGCACTCCTTGTGCTTTCCTTCTTAATTTTGAATAAAACTTAACAAAGTGTTGTCCCTGTGCACTCCTTGCACTTTGAGATTTTAAAATACTCAGACTTAAAGATTTTTCTAGAAATATCTCTCTGCACACTCCTTGCGCTTGCTCAATGCACTCCTTGCAGAGATTTCTTCCTCATTTTTTTTCAACAACTGTGGTGTGTCTTCTCTTGTTCTGTCTTCCTCAGAGTGTTCAACAACTCCGATTTTCACTCCTTGCACAATCCTCCCTTCTGATTTTTTAAAATGGGTTTGGTGTGTCCACCTGGAACACTCCTCACATAACTCTAAGAATATTTCTCATGCACTCCTTGTGATGTCATTTTATAGTTCTCTAACAAATCTAAGGTTCACTCCTTGCATAGTCGTGAGAGCCCAAAACCCCTTAGAAAATACATACAAATAATTCTTCCTACTCCTGCAAAGGAAATATAACATGAACTAACAACATTCATGTCATACATAAACACACACAGTGGCCACTCAAATACATTAAAAAAAAACTCATAAACATACACAGATAAACTCATATGCAGGAAAAAATTCTCTTTGTATTAATATTGAACATTCTCTACAATGTATACAAGGCTGGACTGCAACATAGTCTTCATCCCTTTTCTCTCCTCCCCTCTCCTTCTCAATAACTAACTCTCATTTAACTAAGTCTCTCTAACTAACTAATGAATTTTGATACAAGATATTTTTACGAAAGAGGGGCTCGTCGCACCTTCCTCCACCTAAAATCACCATCTAGTCTGAATCGGATCTAGATCCTCCTAATTTTCAGCCATTAAATTCAACTCTACCTGTTACAATAACTCAATCTGTACAAATACATGGGCTCGGTTTTCCTTAAGCCTTACAGACTTAAATTACAGTAAATTTTAAAGTTATGCTCAAAAGTTGAAAAGGAATGGTGCATCCATATTTGGGATCCGCTCCCTCCTAGTGCACTGATGTGTTGTCTTTATGATGCATTGCTGAGGTGGAGCGATTCTTCTGCATCATGACACATCCGAAAAAACAAAAAAGGCAGGTTCTCTGTAAATTCTATACAACATTAATATGGTTGAACTATATGTAAGTTTAACTAATATGTATTGGTGAGTGTGTGTCATGTAGGGCCACAAAATGAGGAAGCTCGATAACAATATTTCTGATCTAAGTGAAGAAGAGCATAAAATCTTGATGGAAAAATTGCAGAGGGATGAATCAGGTGAATGAAAAAATATTATTCAATATGATTTTTTTTTTTGAATTTTCATTTATAATATACTTAGGAATATTAGATGACATGTTTCAAACAATCTATTAATTCATGTATGTTTAATATTCTACAGGCACCAACAACGAGGGAACATAATGTCATCATAACAAAACAAAATTAATTAATATAGAAGATGTAAATGATGATGAACTGGTCCTTAGCTCATCTGGAGTGGTGTTGGAAATTAATCAAAGGGGGAAAACATTTTATAGAACTATGAGAGATATAGTGGAACGAACGTATAGACGTGCTTTCCACTTACAATATAGAAATCAATCCAATGATTCCAAGAACTAGGTTATATTTAATCTACAGGAAGCATTTCCAGAGAAATGGTCAATGAGACCTGTCAGACTTGCAATAGCAAAAACATAAAACAACAAAAAAGAATCATTCAAAAAGTAATATACCTAAAAACAATTTTTTAGAATATATATATATATATATATATATATATATATATATATATATATATATATATATATATATATATATATATATATATATATATATATATATATATATATATATATATAAAGTATTCATTTATTAATATATGAATTTTGTGATATTTAGTTTTCATATATCAATATAAAAATACTTTATTGTCATGTTATTTTTCAGGAAAATTATGAAAATCCCAGAGGACCAGCGAGCTGATATCTGAAATATGTCAGTAGGAACGTCCAAAAAAGTGTAGAAGGAGATGGTCAAAGAATTGGACATAACTGCATCATAGGAGGAGTTAACAACAACGTGCTTCAAATGCATGTAATCATTGAACTTTTCTATTAGGTACAAAAAATTAATTATACATTAAATATTAATTTTCAAATATTCTCTTACAAAAAAGAAAAGAAAGTGGAACTCATTATGCACATAAAACTATACGACAAGGAAGAAAAGGGTTGATAGCAAAGTTTGTGACTAATTGTTATTTCCTTATAACAACTTAAGTTTTTTTTGTTTTTTGTATATTTTAAGTTGTTTTACAACAACCATCCTTGAATTTCTTCAAACAGGTGCTAACATACAAACAAGATCCATTAGAAAAATTGATTGACATTGAGTTATTTAAGGGTTGCGAGTATATGTTGGCATATAAAAAATTAATTGTCGAATTTGTAAGTATAATCTATGTTTTTTTACTTCCATCATTTTATAATTAATGAAACAAAATAACACTTTATATTAAATCTATGATTTATTATGGGGTATAAAACTTGCAGGAAACAAAGTATGGAACTAAAACAACAGAAGAATTGTTGAAATAAGGCATGGGATTTGATTTTGAACATATGTGTATGATTCATGAGTCACTTCTTGCTTTAGAGGTACATCACTTTTCAATTTACATTCATGTATATTATTTATTTCAATTTTCATTATTCTCACCAATGTAGATAGACTCATTAGAATTTATTTTTATGTTTGTAGATAGAACTTCAAGAAGAAAAAAAACAATCGAGACAATCAACCAAACATTCAACAAAATAACCCAAGGCATGGAAGTAGCTCGAGCACTAACAACAGTTCCAGTGAAGAATGATGACCAATATATTTGGATATCAATGCAAGCTGCAATTGTATTTTTTTGAAATAATTGTTTGTAAAAATCAGACATTTTTTTTTAATGTAATGGACATAGTGTTCCAATTGAAAGACAAGGGATTACCGGTAAGTGTCCCATTTTGTATGACAAAGACCCTCTTATTCATATAATAAAATATGTTTTAATTTATTCTATTGTGTTGTCCAATGTCAATGCGAGATGTTACATCGTTGATTAAATATATGGATGACTAAATATTATAATGAAGAGATGCAAAATTTGATGATATAACAAATTAATCCAAACATCATATCCAAATTCACTAATCAAAATATAAGATATATGTAATTTTTTTGATAAATAATGGAATAAAAAAATAACAATAATTGCACTATCACAGGTCGATGTTTCTAGGTGTATTTTAATTATTAATCTTATCGACGCGTTTAATATTAAAACTCATTGGTGCGTTTCATATGAAATTTTCACTGGTGCTTTTATGTAATCAATTAGCACTGGTTTCAATATTAATTTAATACCACAAAATTGTATTAAAAATTTGGCCATCATTGCATTAATCTTATGCAAAGCACTGGTGCATATGTATTATTGATACACACGAGTGTTATTGTGTTATTGATAAGCACTGAGACTTGTTTGTTATTGAAAATCACCGATGATTTCGATTTTTAATGCACAAGGGCATTTTTCCCTGTAACACACTAGTGCATATTATTTTATACAGCATTGGTTCCTTCTTATTAATTACACATCGGTACTTTCTATGCATAAATCCCCGATGCTTAATTATATTTAACTCTCCCGGTGCATTTTGATGTTAAATCCCCGATGCTTATAAGAAAAACACCCTATTGCTTAAATATTTTACTGCCATGGTGCTTTCATATTTTACTGCCCCAGTGCTCGAAGTTAAGTGGAATACACAGGTGTTATAGGTGTATGTACGCACCAGTGCTTGTAACTTATACAAACACACCAATTTGTAAACATCCACTAACACCTCCAGCCACCCAGATTTTTTTAGTTATAATCAACTTCTGTTATTATATCCGCAAAAACATCCGTTATTGATAAAAAATGTTGTAGCGGAGATTTTTTTGACAATTTTTCCAATTTTGTATCACTAGAAACCTATGCTATAACCTCCGCTAAAAGGTATTTTCCTTGTAGTGAAAATCTTAGTTTTAACCTCTATGCTAGGTGTGGCCAGGCATAGAATCGACAAAATTTCATAATTACAGAGCAACCATGGTGAAATTGGGTAGAAATCCCCAATTTCTAAGTGAATTTAGGTGGCATTAATCCCCAGAATCGTCAATGGGAAATTAGTTGGAGTTAATTGAGAGAATTCAAGGAGAAATTTGACTAAGGATATCATATTTAATCATGTTTAGGAAGTTGCAGAATCAGACATGGATGTATTTGGGAAATTTTGAATTTTTGGTAATTTGGGAATTTATGTACAATAAAGTCATTGCCAACTATCAGGTGATGTGGAATTCCATGATGTCAAGTCCACTGTGGCATTCCACAAAGGTGGAGTGTGAGGTTGGTAGGTGACGTGGGAGCCACGATGGAAGGGGTGTTAGACCTGATCCAAAGGTTAGGTGGTTTTTGGGGGGTCCCTCAGTGGTTTTGGAAACCACTAGAGGGGGGTCCTAGACCTAATGAGCAATTTCCACCTCACGCATGCTAGAAACCATCTAGACCTGTATTTCATATCCCCCATCCATTATTGACTGGGAAAGTTGTGGGGGATGAAATGGATCACAACTGTTGATGTCCCTTTATCTCCATCATCTGATTGGAGGGATGGGAAATTTGCATACGTTGATGATTTGGGAATGCTCACAGAGGTCCAGGAGGATCCAAAAGATCCATAGAGATCCAGAATTGTTAATAAATTCTCAAATTTCCACCATCTCAAATTCTCTTGAAAACACCATCAATGCATAAATCCCGATGCTATCTTTCCAACGATGCAAATTTCACCTTGAACGGAGTTCATATGCAAACATTATAAGTGGTCAAGGTTTGAGTCAAATGTGAAAAAAGTCAAAGGTCAAAGTCAAAGGATGAGGTCATCATGGAACAGGTGATGATGTCATCAGGGTGACACATGTCACCACTACAAGGGTGGTACGTGGCACATGACCACAGAATCATACAGGTGACATGGCACATCCAGTTGACAAGTGACTGGTCGCCTGTACATCCAGGTGGACAAGTAATATGATGACATGTGGAAATGATGGGCCAATGAGAGGTCACCATGTGGTGACCTCCCATTGACCAATAATGGTTAGTGTAAATCAAAATTATAGAGTCTACATGGGTCGAACCCATGACCTCCATAATTTCTACAAATCCTCCACTACCATCGTGCCACCATAGTGTTACTTAACATTATACATTGCAAAAATTATTTAAGATTGAACATTGTATTAAATAGAGTTTAAAAGGGCTGAGGGCCTAATCCATTGACCCTTGGTTGTATGCAAGGTATATATGATCAAAACCCAAAGTTACGCGAGAGTTAAAATGGACTGGTTGCATACTATATATGTATATGTATGGTTATAAAACAATATAAAAAAATCCAATGGAATAATCGGAGGTCGATGAGACTTGAATCCCGACCTACCATAACCTCCGCCAACTATGCCAATGATTTAGCATACCGTCGATAACCAATGTGCCAAATATGGAATTTGTTATAATAAATCACCTAATTTATAATTAATACTACCTAACAGTTTTGGAAATTGGTTAAGGGGGCACCCTATTTAATGGGCACGTGGCCCGAGGATTTTACACCCATTATTCTTATGTATATTTTAGTCTCATAATTCGTTCTTGGGGGTAGATAGGGCTTAAGGATACACTGTAAATCATGCTAAGAAGTCCCTTCATGGAATTTCTAGAATTTGTTACTCATTTTGCACAAGTTTTTGCAAGGAATCAAATGGTGCACTCTGTTTCTGCATTTGAGCAACATGTAAAAAGGTAATTGTAAAATGCAAGAATTTGAGAATTAATAAAGAATGTCTCTATTGGAAGTGAACTTAGAGAGGTATCCCAAATTGAGTGAACTCGCTATCAAACTTGTGTATGTGGTTTTCATTATTGTTGTTCTATTGTGTTCAATTATTTGCAAGTCATTATATCATTAAAGTGGATTTGGTTAGATAAGTACTTCACATATAATTTGCATGCATTCAAGCGATCATTTTATTTCGAAGGTCAAGTATATGTTTCTTATATATTAAAAGATTAATAAGAATCTAAGGATTTTTTAGATCAAGTTGGTATCATAGCATGTTTGACAAGTGTTTGCAAGTGAATGCTTACAAGAGACAAAATCAAAATTGGTAAAGGACAAATTGTAAGTTATAAGTCCGAAATTGGAAAAATATTTCGAACATATAAGATGGATTTTGAAAAAGGAGAAGAAGAAGAATTGTCCATGAACCATGAAGAGATCGTAGCTATGCTTCAATCATTGAAATAAACAATAAATGAGTTAGAACAGAGAATTCAAAATCCTGTAAGCGGAGAATCTACAGTAAAAGGAGAAGGAGGAGGTGAAGGTGGTGGACCTTAAGAGCCCCCTTCACCATCCTCCCCCTCCTCCTAATCATCTTCTTCTGAAGTGAGTAAATATTTTTCTAATAGAAAGAAGTCCTCTAAGAATTATGACCATAATCTTCCATTATTAAAATTGGATGTTAAGTTTGAATTGTCGATCTATGATGGAGAATTGAATGCCGAGAAATTGGACAACTAGATCAATCAAATAGTGTATATTGCAGGGTTCAAAAGATTATGGATGAGGCTGCAAATATATAGTTAGTTTCTATTTGATTAAGTGGCACTGCCTTAATATGGTGGGAGAGTAAGATGCAATTTGATCTTGATCAAAAGGGTAAAGTAATATCTTCCTGGGATAAGTTTACTAAGTCTATAACGAAACAATTCTATCCACTAACACATATGCAAATGAAAATGATCAAATGACAACATCTAAGACAAGGTAAAGGCCAACATATTCAAGCATATAAACATGAATTAAAAAATAAGAAATTATCATTAGGGATTTTGTTGTATACTCATGAAACGCTTCCAAAGTATATTGGTGGCATGCACTCATATCTTCATCACACTATTCTATTGTTTATTCCTACTAACATTCATAAGATGTCAGTACAAGCTACACATATATCAGCTAGTAAGGGTAAGCATGTGAACAAAGATAAGAATCCATTCAAGTTCGAGAAGAAACCGAAAGGTAAATGGAAGATTAAGAAATCAGCCATAGTGATGCAAGATAAGGGAAGACCTACATGTTCCCACTATAATAAAAAGGGACATGAGGAATCACAGTGTTGGAAGTTGGATCTAGAATTATGACCAAATAAATTCAAGGAAAAATGGAAGCAAAATAATTTTTCATCAACTCATCATGACCTAGGGTTAGATTTTCGAGATGAATCTAAGATCATGGCCATAGGAAGCAAAGATATATCAACTATCAATTCAAATTATTATGTTCAATCCACCAAAATGGAAAGTGATATTAATTAAAAGAAGAGAAGTGATGATTTTCATGTCAGAGTTATAGTCAATCATACTAAGGTAGATACTTTATTTGATAGTGGATCTCAAGTTAATATAATATCTGAAGCAATTGTTAAGAAGATGGGTTTGAAGACAACACCTCACAAAAATCCATATCCATTACGTTGGATGTGTGACGATGATAAGTTGCAAGTGACGAAATAGTGTAAGATCAGGTTTACAATTACATCTAAGTTCTTTGATGAGTTCAAGTTAGATGTTGTGCCTCTTGACATTTGTGACATTGTCTTGGGTAGTGCATATCTATTTGAAAGGAAGGTTGTGTTCTACTGAGAAGAGAATAAATATCATCTTTTCAAGGAAGAAATTGAATATATTTCTAGATCTCATTGTATCAAAAATAATGTTTCTTTAGTGAGCATAGGAAAAATGAAGATACTCATGAGTGCAAGTAAATATTTTTTTCTCATGATAATGAAACAAAAAGAAGAAGATATAACATATGATTTATCAGGTTGTGATCCAAATCATAAACATGATTTGATCAACATCATATATAATTATGATGAGTTATTTCATGAACCTTCAGGGTTTCCTCCTAAAAGGGAGGTAGAACATGAAATATATTTGCATCAAAATGCTACTCTTCCGAACATTGGAATGTACAGGTCATCAATAATTAAGAATGAAAAAATAAAGAAGAAATTTCAAGAGTTTCTTGATAAAGGAATCATCAGACCAAGATCCTCTCCGTGTGGTTCTCCTTTTGTATTAGTTCCGAAGAAATATAACACATGGAGGATGTGTATTGATTTTCAAACCCTGAACAAGATTATGATAAAGAACCATTATCCTCTTCCCCGAATTGACAACTTATTAGATCAATTAAATAATGTTGTGTACTTCACTAAGTTGTATTTGAGAAGTGGTTACCATCAAATCAGAATTGCAGAAGGCGACATATGGAAAACTGCTTTCAAGACCAAGAAAGGCTTGTTCAAATGGTTGGTTATGCCATTTGGGTTATGTAATGCACCAACAAAATTTATGAGAGTAATGAATCATGTGTTCTGACCCTACATAGATGATTTTGTTATTTTTTATTTAGAAGGCATATTTTTTTTTAGTTGAAGATGGGGATATCATATAAAGCATGTGAAGACAATGTTTGAACTCTTGAAGAAGGAGAATTTGTATATCAAGTTATCTAAATGTGAATTTGGAAAAATGACTCTAGTATATATGGTATATATTATAGGGAATGGTTAGCTAAAGATGGATCCGACAAAGGTAGAAGTCACTGTAAAATGGCCAAAGCCAACTACTACCACTGAAGTCAGGAGCTCTTAGGAGCAGTACAATACTGAAGAAAATTTATTGCTAATTTATCATACATAGCAACACCTCTACATGCATTAACAATCTTTAAACAAGATTTTCAATGGGGAGGCAAGCAACATAAATCCTTCAAGACATTGAAGAAAAATATAAGCACAACACCAGTTTTGCACTGCCATATGTTCAACAGTGATTTGAGATTCAAACTGATGAAAGAGGATATGCGATGGGCATAATCTTGATGCAACGAGGTAAACCTATATGTTATCATTCTGATACTTTCACTCAATATGTGATTAACTATCCAACATATGATAAGGAATTGTATGCGTTGGTACAAAGTGTAAAAAAATGGAATCATTAATTAATGGGAAAGGAGACAATAATTCATATCTATCATCAACCATTATATTATTTGAAGTCATAGACCAAGATACACCAATCATGAAACTTCACGTGGATGGGTTTTCTACAAAACATTCATTTGGTAATAAAGTATAAGAAGGATAGTCATAACAAGGTTTCATATATGTTTTCAAGACTAGTAATTAATGCATCCAGAATACTCAGGTATAATCCTTTAGCACATGAAATTTATGAAGAACAATATTCTAGGGATGATGATTTAAAATAAGTTTATGATACTTTGAAACACGACAATCAATAGTTAGATTATTATATGCATGACAATTTGTTATATCATCTTGGAAAACTATGTATACCAAGAGATGAAAGAGTGAATGTAATTAGAGAATCTCATACATTACTCATATCTGGTCATTTTGGGGTTGGTAAGACAATAGCACAGTTACATAGGTATTTCTATTGGCCTCAAATGAATGAAACAATTTCCAAGTATATCAAAGGGTGTGTTATGTGTGCCACAAGTAAGCCTAGCAATTGAAAGCTAGGGTTATATACACCACTTAAGGTACCTTCTCAACCATGGGAAAGTGTCTCCATGAACTTTGTAGTGGGGTTTTCGATGTCCAATATATGTCATGATCATCTATATGTCATCGTGGATAGATTCAACAAGATGTGTATTTTGATGCCATGCAAGAAACATGCCACAATTGAACAAACAACATAGATGTTATTTGCTAATGTATGGGTTCATTTTGGACTTCCTACATCTATTATATTATATTGAGACTCGCATGTTTTGGGAAATTTTTGGTCTCATTTATGGGAGCTAATGGACACTAAGTTGAAGCAAAGAACAACTTTCCATTCACATACGAATGGACATACGAAGGCGGTAAATAGAACAATGGTACATCTACTTTTAGGATACTGTAGCAAACATCTGAAGTTATGGGATGAACAATTACCTTATATACAACATGCCTATAATCATTCCATGCATTAATCTACTCAGAAAACCCCTTTTGATGTATGTTTTGGGTACTTGCCTAAGTCACCTATGGAATTTCATTTTGGAGAAGCAGGTAAAGAATATGGACAAGATGATACAGATAAAGCTAAAAATTTTATTCAAAAGATTCAATAGGTACATCAAGCAGTATAGGAACAATTGGAGAAGATCCAAGCCAAGTACAAGGAAATACATGACAAACATGGAATTGATCATTAGTTTGAAGTTGGTGATCAAGTATGGTTACATATCATCAAAGATAGAATGAAATGTGAAGGTAAAAAGATAATACCAATTGGTCCATTCAAAATATTGGAAAATATTGGTACTAATGCCTTTCGTTTAGATCTACCAACCTACATGAAAATGTATTAAGTGGTAAATGTTGAGAATTTGAAGCTTTATGAGCCTCCTATGATTATGGATGAAGATGAAAGTATTCAAATTCCAACAATTGATGATTTTGCTCCAGAATATTTGGACGAGCTACAGGAAGATGTCATTCTCAATAGAAGGACCAGGACTTCACAGTGAGGTGATGTAGAATATCTTCAAGTTGGTCAAAAAGGGGTAAAACCAAGTAAATCAAAATGGATGGAGATCAGAAGGGTCAGGGAACTCTATCCTCACCTAGCTGCTGAGTAATCAAAACCTTTGGTGGTACACAAGGATTCCAATGGGGAGGAATGATCTAGGAGGATCAAGAAATGCTCATAGAGGTCTAGGAAGATCTAAAACATCCAAAAAAGGTACAAAATGGTTTAGAAATGCTAAAAAGTACATCGTCCCAAATTATCTCAAAAATACCATTAATGCGTATATCATGATGATAGCTTTCCAACAATGAAAATTTCACCTCGAACGAAGTTCATATGCAATATTTATAAGCAGTCAAAGTTCGAGTCAAAGGTAAAAGTAAAAGGATGATGTCAACATGGAATAGGTGATGATGTCAATAGGGTGACACATGTCACCACTACTAGGGTGACACGTGGCACATGCCCACACAATCATACAGGTAACATGGCACATCCAGTTGGAAAGTGATTGGTCAGCCCATACATCCAGGTGGAAAATTCATATGATGAGACGTGGCAAGGATGAGCCAATGAGAGGCCACCATGTGTTGAACTTCCATTGGCCAATAATGGTTAGTGTTAATCAAAATTATGGATTCAACAGGGGTTGAACCCATGACCTCCATAATCTCTACAAATCCTCCACTACCATCGTGCTACCATGGTGTTACTTAACACTATATACTGAAAAAATTATTAAGCTTGAACATTGTATTAAATAGACTTTAAAAGGGCCGAGGGCCTAATCCCTTGACCCTCGATTGTATGCAAGGTATATATGAACATGGCCCAAAGTCCCAGGGGAGTTACAACATACCAGGCACATACTATATATGTATATATATGGTTATAAAACCATATAACAAAATCCAACCGAATAATCGGAGGTTGGTGGAACTTGAACCTCGAACTACCATAACCTCAACCAACCATGCCAACGATTCAACATACCATCGATAACCAATGTTCCAAATATGGAATTTTTAATAAAAAATCACCTAATTTATAATTAATTCTACCCAACAGTTTCAAAAATTGGTTAATGGGGCGTCCTATTTAGTGGGCATGTGGCCCAAGGATTGTACACCCATTATTTTATGTAGAATTTAGTCTCTTAATTTGTTCCTGAGGGTACAAAGGGCTTGAGGATACATTGTAAATCATGTTGAGAAGTACCTTAACAAAATTTCGAGAATTTAATACTCATTTTGCATGATTTTTCACAAGGAATCCAATAGTGCATTATGTTTCTGCATTTTAGAAACATGGATAAAGTTCATTGTAAAATGCAAGCATTTGAGAATTAATAAAGAATGTATCTATTAGAAGAGGACCCATAGAGGTATCCCAAATTGGGTGAACTTCGTTATCAAACTTGTGTATGTGATTTTCATTATTTTTGTTCTATTGTGTTCAATTATTTGCAAGCCATTATATCATTAAAGTGGATTTGGTTAGATAAGTACTTCACATATAATTTTCATATAGTCAAGTGATCATTTTATTTTGAAGGTAAATTAGATGTTTCTTATATATTAAAATATTAATAAGCATCTAAGGATTTTTCAAATTAATCGATTAAAAAGGGTGCAGAATGGGACCCTCCCATTCCCACGCCTAAAGAAGGGGCACCGGGTGGAAGGATGGAAGAAGAAGTGGGACCCTTGTACCATCCATGGTCAAGCTATGTGTGAAGTGGACAACTGGGTATGGTGGGGCCCGAAAGGTAAAGGTAAAATAAATAATGAAGAAAAGAAAGAAATAGACTAAGTGTCGAGGAAAGATCTTGACTTCCCATCGACAAGAGGGAGTTGATCTCAACCGTCCATGGAGAATATTCAAGGCTCAAGTTTGCAGAAGAGGGTCCACAAAGAAGATTCTTCGGTAGTTCATATTTATTTGGCATGAAGGTGTGTTCTACCGAGAAGAGAATAAATATCATCTTTTCAAGGAAGCGATTGAATATATTTCCAGAGCTCATCGTATCAAAACTAATGTTACTTTAGTGAGCATAGGGAAAATGAAGAGGCTCGTGAGTGCAAGTAAAGATTGTTTTCTCATGATAGTGAAACAAAAAGAAGAATATATAACATATGATTTATCAAGTTCTGATCCAAATCATAAACATGAGTTGATGAACATCATATATAATTATGATGAGTTATTTCAGGAACCTTTAGGGTTTCCTCCTAAAAGGGTGGTAGAACATGAAATATATTTGTAGAAAGATGATCCTCTTCCAAAATTTGGAATGTACAAGTCATCAGTAATTAAGGATGCAAAAATAAAGAAGCAAGTTCAGGATTTTCTTGATAAAGGAATCATCAGACCAAGATCCTCTCCGTGTGGTTCTCCTATTGTATTAGTTCTAAAGAAATTTGGCACGTGGAGGATGTGTATTGATGTTTGAACCCTGAACAAGATTACGGTAAAGAACCATTATCCTCTTCCCTGACTTGAAGACTTATTAGATCAATTAAATAATTTTGTGTATTCCACTAAGTTGTATTTGAGAACTGGTTACCATCAAATCAAAATTGCAGAAGGTGACATATTTAAAAATTCTTTCAAGACCAAGCAAGGCTTGTTTGAATGGTTTGTTATGTCAATTGTGTTATGTAATGAACCATCAACATTTATGAGAGTAATGAATGATGTGCATTGAACCTACATAGATGTTTTTTTTATTGTGTATTTATACGACATATTGATCTTTATTCGAATATGGGAAGATCATATAAATCATGTCAAAGAAATGTTTGAACTCTTGAATAAGGAGAAGTTGTATATCAAGTTATCTAAATGTGAATTTGGAAAAACTTCTCTAGTATATCTGGGATATATTGTAGGGAATGGTTAGCTAAAGATAGATCCAAAAAAGGTAGAAGTCACTGTGTTGTGGGGTATTCTACCCTACGGACTAACAAGCTAGGGTTTTGAGCTTGTACGCAGATCATGACCCTTAAGACTTAACTTTTAACCTTCTACCCAAAATCTCAGCCCCTTTTCTCATGCAAACATGGGAAGAATCGACTCATCTTTTTACCGATGATTGAAGTAGATCCTCCGTTGAGCCTTTATTTCCTCGTTGTTGCTGCCCCTTCCACAAAGCTTCCTGCAATCAAGGTAAGACTACACATGCATGCTACTGATCTACTAGAGGGTTAGAAATAAAACATAAATCAAATAACATAGATGAGATTCATGTACTTGGGACGG
>ML795666.1:356169-385009 GCA_009831015.1 Picea engelmannii | reverse complement strand
CGGGTTCCTTGATTTAAGTGGTTTTTTGAGGATTTGTTCAACATGTCTTTGGCTAGGAAGAGGCATGAGTTGGCCTGATGCCAGGTAAACCTGTGTAGTGCATTTTAGGGTTATAACACACTGTAAAATGGCCCAAGCCAATTTTTTCCACCGAAGTCAAGATATTCTTAGCAACAATATAGTACTGGAGAAAATTTATTACTAATTTCTCATACATAACAACACCTCTACATGCATTAACAAGTGTTAAACAAGTCTTTCAATGGGGAGGCAAGAAACATAAATCCTTCGAGACATTGAAGGAAAAGATAACAATCACAATAGTTTTGGAATTGCCATATCTTCAACAACCATTTGAGATTCAAACTGATGCAAGAAGATATGCGATGGGCATAGTCTTGACGCAACGAGGTAAACCTATATGTTATCATTCTGCAAATTTCACTCAAGTTTTGATTAACTATCCAACATATGATAAGGAACTATATGCATTGGTACAAAGTGTAAAGAAATGGAATCATTATTTAATGGAAAACGAGACAATAATTCATACCGATCATTAAACATTACAGTATTTGCAGTCATAGACCAATCTATAACAATCACAACACCTCACGTGGATGGTTTTTATACAACAATTTCATTTGGTAATAAAGTATAAGAAGGGTATTCATAACAAGGTTTCAGATACATTGTTAAGACTAGTAATTAATTCATCCACAATACTCAGGTATAATTCTTTAACGCATGAAATTTATGCAGAAAAATATGCTAGGGATGATGATTTTAAAGAAGTATATGATCGATAAATTATTACAATGATGAGTGTTCCATATATAGGGAACATATGGTGACCATCCATGAAAGTATGCATCCCTTGAATAATCAATAACTATTTATTATTATCATTTACTTATTATATATGATATTTAATAATCAATAATTATATTATTAATTATTATTCTAAGAGAATGTCTTCCTGATTTTTTCCAAACATCAACACTCCCTCTCAATGAGGGAGAAATTCTACATCATTCCAAGCTTGTCTTTGAAGTATACAAACTTCACCCTAGACTCATGACACTTGTTTTTCAATCTTGGGAGATGTCTCTCTCCCACCTGAACCAAGGAGAAACTCCTTATGCAACTCTAACTATGAGCCAATTAACTCTCTCTAAGATAAGGCTCAATCTAGGTCCGCATGTAATAGTGTATAACATATTGAGTCTTTATTGTTCCTTGTCAAATAACCATGACTAGGACAAAGACCACACCAGGTTATTTCATCACATGTACACACTTGTGAGTGAATTCCATCCTAATGCTAACTGACACATGGAAAGAACTTCAAGAACCTTGAGTCCATATTATTCCTTGTCATGATCAAGGAAGGACTACCTCTAGTCCCATTTACCACAAATTCACTTTTATGATAAATTTATCCTATCTCCCTTGGTCTGCATCCCAATCTAGGAGAAGTTTTGCCCGATGTTGAAACATCAACACTCCCTCTTATATAGGGAGGTATCTTTTCATAGTAGTACACAACTACTGTACAAACAAATGTAGTCTCCGCCAGTGGTACGCAACCGCCATAGTAGCAAACAATTTGTCACACATGGCACTCCCATGTGGACTTCTAGAGGCTACACCCTCTAGAAACACTAGGGTCAACTCCCATAGTGTGTGACGTCAAGGGTCAACTCCCTTGACATGTCCTAATGTGCTCTCCACATGGGACATGTCCTCATCTTCTCTCCACAAGGGACGTTGGGCTATAAGCCCAAACACACTTATCCCTTCTAGGACAAGTGTCCCACTTATCCCTTCTCAGATAAGTGTCATCACAGATCAACTTAGCTCAGTCATAGAGGAGTACGATCTGGAGAATGTCTCAGGAATTTGCAAACATCAACACTCCCTCTCAGTGAGGGAGGGATTCTCTGCCACACCAATTATGTCACGAAAGTACTTGAAATTTGTCCTGGTTTGGTAAGAAATTCAACAACCTACTCATATATAGGAAGGTACAACACCAATACTTCCTTCCTCTACACCATGTCTCGTATGTAATGGTGTTTTATCTCAATGTGGTTTGATTTGTCATGAGACACTATATTCTTTGAGATATTCACACAACTTTGGCTACCATAATGAATAATGGTGGAATCAAGCACATGTTTGAATAAACCTACAAGGAGCTTGCGAAGCCACACTACTTCATAGACTGACATACTTAATGCAATGTACTCTTCTTATACTATGCTCAAATCCACAGAAGTTTGTGTCCTACTACACCAGGAAACCATGGAAGATCCCAAAGTGAAGAAACACCCGAAGGTGCTCTTTCTGCCCACTATGCTCCATGCCCAATCAGAGTCAATATATTCCTACCATATCATATCAATACTGGAAGTATATATTAGACCATGTCCAACTATGCCTCACAAGTATCTCAACACATGATTCACAACAATCCAGTGTGTCTATCTTGGATGACTTATAAACTGTCTAAGTGCACTCAATACATAGAAAATATTTGGTCTGGTGTTAACCAGATACCTCCATTATCCAATCAATTGTCTATATAGATTCAGATCAATTTCGTCAGAATCGGAAGAAGACACACTTAGTTTCTTCAGATTCGTCACCATTGGTGTAGCCATGGGCTTCAAGTTCAGTATCCCAAACTTCTTCAATATCTCAAATATGTACTTCCCCTAACTCAGGAAGATCTCATCAGTTCTCTGCAACAACTCTAGTCCTAATAAGTATTGCATCATGCCAAGTTCCTTCATCTCAAACTTAGAGGCCAATGCATACTTTCATTCAATAACAAGGCTCTATGTATCGGTGAGGAATAACTCATAAACGTAGAGGACCAAAATCAGGGACTCACCATTAACAATCTTGTAGTATAGGTTGGGATCGACAACACTTTTGTTGAAGCCCAAAAATCATCAGGTGTCCATAAATCCTTGCATACCAAGATCGAGGTGGTTGTTTGATTCCATACAAGGCCATCTTCAACCTACACACATGAGACTCCTTCTTATGTATCATGAAACCATATGGCTGCTCGATGTATACTTCTTCCTCAATTTCTCCATTGAGAAAGGTTGTCTTCACATCCATTTGATGTATTCTCCAACCCATGGATGCTGCAAGAGAAATAATTATCCGGATAGAACTGCATCGAGAAACATGAGAAAATGCCTCCATTTAATCTATTCCCTCCACCTGAGAGAATCATCTAGCAACAAATCTCACTTTTATGCTTCTCGATCCTCCCATCAACTATGTGTTTGATCTTATAGATCCACTTAGAAGTCACTACAAACTTCCCTTCAGGTATCAGAAAAATATCCCACACATCATTCTTCATGATGGATTGATACTCCTCCGTCATGGAATCTCTCCATATTGGCTTACTAGATGCTTCCTCATAACATGAAGGCTTAGAATCTGTAATATCCCTTGACCGAACCTAATTGTAAATGTAGTATAAATATACTTAAGCTGGTGAGATGTTTTGACTTCATTTGATAATGCACATCATGTGGCATAGTGTGCGCATGAATTGCGTAGTAAAATGATTTAATATGCACATCGCAAGATACCGCACACAGTAACTAAAGTGTGCACAACCTTGAGTACAATGGATACCACGCTCAGTAACTAAAGTGCACACAATACTAAGGTCAACAAACCTTTATGTATATGATATGCATTATAGGCTGGTGAGCTAGTATTATAAGCCAGAATGCTTATGTTTTGGTATTAGGTCGGAATGCCTAGATGTCAAGGGCCAATATGCCTACTTTGTACATGACTCATGATTAATATAAAATACATCACTGCGCATAGACCGACCATGATAAAAGAGATGGGGGACTGAACTTCACCAGCTAGGGAAAGGGAGGACCAAAAGTCAAGGGAATATTATATTAATATTTCCTAAAACATAAAGTATGGATAATTATTTTATCCTAAGTTGTAAAGTTGGGGACAAGTGGACAAAAGTAACTTCTGATATGACAAGTGTCAAGTTGGGGACATGCATTCATATCATGGGGGAACTTAGCTCATTGGGAGATTTTCTCACGGATACCTTACAAACGGGGGAAAGGACCATCATTTTGACCATCATTTTTCACGAAGAGTTCATAGTGATTCCAGGAAACACACTCAGTTATCCAGTCAATGATTCCATGACCATTTCACTCATACATTCTGTTATCCTTGAGATAGCCATTTCACCTTTGGGAAGCCTGTTTCCGCACCCTTTTTGGTTGGTGTACCTGGTTATCATGGAGCGGGATTGAAGAAGCAGGTTGCCAGTCTCGTGAGTAGTTCTCTGAGCAAGAGAATTGCTAGGGATTGATTTTCAAAGGTGCTAAACTGTAGCCACATCACTCTGAGACTTCCGATCCGACCTATTGCTGAAGCTCTGGAAGGGAAGTGGGGTAGTCGAGGGACTATTGAGAAGAGAAGGGGCGCACTTCCTTGGGTGGGACAGGCATGTGGGGAATGAGAGGTTGTAGGCTGTTAGTTGAGTGAGAACCTAAGACAAAGTCTTTCCTATTGTCCATGAGCCTTAGCCTGGATAGGAATCCCTTACCCTGGGTGGAGTTCAGTCCCAGCTTGGGGGTGACTCACTATTGAGAGTGATGAAAAATGTAGTCTATGGCTGGGAGGTTTGTGGACGATCTGTAAGCAGTTGGTGATAATCTTCTAAGATAAGTACCAATTGTATGATATATTGATATGCTGTTTTTTTATTTACATGCCTATGTTACGATGTTATCATATATGTGATTATGATTGCTTGTGTGCTTATGGGTAGTTTCCTGTAAATGATGCAAATCGGTAGTTACTGTTATTGCAATATAAAAGTCGTATGTTACAGAAAGTAATTGTTTGTTTATGTTTAGATGTAAAGCTTCCGCGAGCTTGTTGTATGTATATGTTTTAGTTGCATGCAGTCTAAAGAGTAAATTTATGTGGCATTGCATAGTTGACTACTGGGTATGCTATTGTATGTTATGTAGTATGGGAACAAAAGTGTTCCCTAGAGTAGCATGGCCTGGCCTGATGGTTAGGAGTGTTACCGACTGGTGTCAGAGCATGAGTGGTTGCTCTGGAGTGGTGTACCTCGGCCTCAGGTTGGTCAGGGGGGTCGTTACAATATGGTATCAAAGCCTCAGTTCAACACTGAGCTTGGATGGGCTAGAGGGGTGCAATTGAAGTGAATATAAATAGAAAAGTAACTTCAAAGTGACCAGAATTGGAGTCACAGAGTGTCCTTGGAAAAGGTTGGCGTACTGGTGCACGTGGTAAATTTGGCACCGTGCCGGAAAACGTTGGCGTGCCAGTGTGCACGGTAAATTTTGGTGCCGCGTGGAAGATTATTATGTGTATATGCACACACTGAAATTAGCCTTGCACGGTAAGCACACACATAGTAAGGTGCACATGGGGTGCGCAAGTATTGCGTAATGCATAGGAGTTTTGTTAGTATGCGCATAAGTATGAGTATAATTTATTTCACGATGGTGTATTTAGTAGTGTGCGTAGATATTTGAGCGCTAAGGAATATGTTAAACTTGACACGGTGCATGCATAGGGCGAAAATGCATGTGGAATATCAGTGTGCGGTATCGAAACTGTGCGCAGTGGATATTGGCGCACAATGCCAGAGTAGTGCACGTAAGTAGTTGGTACAACGAAGAAGAAATGCACAGTAGATTTAGGTGCACATAGAAGCGTTTTACGTTGTAATATTGTTATGCACGATAAATATAAATGAATAGGTCAAGTTAATGCATGTGAAGTCACTTGGAAGGCAATGATTCTGAGTTTAAATTGCATAATAATAAAAGAAAAAGAAACACATAACCGCATTGAAGCATTAATTAAAAATAATTCCAAGTTTTAATTTCCTCTGATTTAGATAGTTGAAAATAAAATATAAGATTACAAGAAAAAAACTTATTATAAAAGAAAACGAGAGTTATAACATCACTAGATAGAAATTGTAATAAAACAGTCTAAAATCCATTTCTGTATTTATATAATCATATTAATCACAAAATTACAAAAGGGTGATGACAACAGTTATCATCTCTTGTACTCTTTACCTCCTCTACTGACTGTTCAAAATTCATTGAAAAATGTTTATCTCAGTTGAATACTTACTTCATCTTTGCGATCTTTGCCTTTGAAGAAGAGTCTAACCAGACCAATTGATTCTCTCCAACACTTTTGGCCACTTCAGCCGTAGATTCCTCCTTCTTATGTTGCTTACTCCTTTTATTCTTAGCGACTGGCCTGCTAATGACTAAATCATTTATAGTGGGATTCAGCTTGACTTCCAATCATGAGTCTATAACTGGTTCTATGTGGAACTTAGTTGCTATAATGTGCACAAGGACCCTTTCCTCCTTATTCACAGGAAATCTTAGCATGTTGCTCGAATAACCAGTCTCATTCGACTTAGCTTTATCCATCTATCTTAGGTTGGGGATACCAAAATGTGTATTTACAAAGAGTAGAAAGTCGAGCAGCTTGGAGATTACTTCGGTTATGGATATGCATATATCTTCATACTTGGGGAGTGGTAATTATATAACTCCATTTATGAAGCACAGACATATTACGTACAAGAGCGTTGGGTTTCCATGCTCGACCAATCCATTTCGAATGATTAGATTTTGAGTTCGTTACATGGTGGCGTTCAGCTGACGTCACATGGCTGCGAAGTACCAAATGAATGAAGCAGGGTGATCTGACTAGCCGTCGCCCGCTCCACGAGTGGTGGATTTGACATGTTGAGACACGTGATACCGCATCTTGGTGAAAGTGGTTTCGAAAAAACCACCTTCTTGCATAAGTGTATCTCGGAAGGCACTGCGCCTTGGTGTTCTCGAGACTTGGGTATTATCTAGAATTTTCATGGTGATAACACCAGGAAACTGGGAGTGATAATGTTGATGTGTGTGTTGAATCGAAATGGTGCATATTCTCATGAATTTATGAATTGTTAGCCTGATTAGTTTCGATGGCTGCACATTTTGTAGAATTAACAACAACTCGGTCAGGTCATACCAGTGCAAAGTCCATAGGAATGGAAGAGGCACAGGGGAATTGCAATCATCCAGAGAAGAGCAGAGGGATGGATGTCCATTTGGGCATGGAAGGAATGAACTCCAACAGACATGGAGAAGAAAGGAATGAAGATATGAATATGGCTGAAACCATTAAGAATTTGCAGAAGGATGTCCAAAGCCATAAAGCTGATAATGAAAGGCTTATGAAAGATAAAGAGCAGCAAGATGGATTCAACATGAAGCTATTGAAAGGTTTGAACAGAATAGAGAATAAATTGGTTAAGGAGAGTGCCTCAAGTAGATATGAGAGTCACAAATCTTCAGAGGAGAAAGGAAAAGTAAAAAGTGTTTGTAGACATCACCATCATACCCAAGGGCATTCCCATAAGAGAGAAGGAAACAACTCAAGTCTATCCTCTGTCAGAAGGTATAAGAGATCTGGGATGGATGAGATGCGAGGAGAAATGAACAAAATCAAACCTCCTACATTTGATGGTGAGCACAAGAAGGATGAAGATGCCGAAACATGGTTGCTAGGCATGAGGAAGTATTTTCAATTGCATAATTATTCTTCTCATTCTGAAGGTAGAATCACTATATATCAACTCAAAGGAAAGGCCTCCATGTGGTGGGATCAACTTGTGCAGGTACAACACATTGTAGAGAAAAGTATTTACTTGGAGGGAATTCAAGAAGTATTTTGAGAAGAAGTACTTGACTAAGAGATACTATGACAATAAAATGAAAGAGTTCTTTCAACTCAAGCTTGGAAGTATGACCATAGATGAATATGAGAGAAGGTTTCTGGAACTGTTGAAGTATGTCTCTTTCATTAAGGATGAGACAATCAAGATTCAATGGTATTTAAGTGGATTTCCATTGTTCATCAGTGACAAAATACAGTATGATGATCCCACGACATTAGAAGAGACCATAAGGAGAGATAAATGCTTATATGACCAGCTGAAACCAAGGCCATCTTTCCAAAAGGCTTGGGAAGACAATAAGAAATTCAATATGGATCAGAGGAAGAAGGGAGCTAAGACACCATTCTTTAGAAATAATCCACAATGGCAGCAAACGCATAAGGAAACCAGAGTGATTGACACAGGGATTCAAGGGCCAAGACAACCACCTATGCAATGTTGGGGTTGTAAAGGAGACCATAGGTTCATAGATTTTCCTCACAAAGGTGAAAAAGGTAGGGTTGTTCACAATGTACAATGAGCTGAGACAGTAGAGGACATGGGAAGAAATGTGCCAAGAATTTATGCAGCCCTGGACAACAAGCAAGCAGAGTATCAGTCCCACATGATTGAGGTGGATGGTATGATCAACAACCAAACCCTTGATATTTTAATTGATTCAAGAGCTGGTCATAGTTATATAGACCCTAAGATGGTGGAAATTTTTCAATTGCCAAGAAGAAAGCATGGGAAATCCTGGTTGGTGCAACTGGCTACTAGAGCCAGAAGAAAAGTTAATGAGATGGTTAAGTCCCACCTCATAGACATGAATGGACTGAATACCAAGGCAGATTTGAACATCTTACCTTTAGGTTCCTATGACTATTTAGTTGGGATGGATTGGTTGGACCCACATCATGCTCTATTGGATTTTCATAAGAAAGAATTCACTTGCTTGGATGAAGAAGGGAACCAAAGGAGAGTGTAGGGAATTTCCAGGGCAGTAACTATTAGAGAAATTTCAGCATTGCAGCTGCATAAATGTTATAAAAGAGGATGTCAAATTTTCGCAGCTCATATGGAGGAGACACCTAAAGACAAGGTGCCAAATTTGGAGGATTATGCAGTCTTGAAAGAGTTTGAAGATGTATTCAAGGAAGTACCAGTACTACCCCCAAGGAGAGACATTGATTTCTCTATAGATTTGATGCCTGGAGAAACGCCAGTATCAAAGACTCCTTACATAATGAGTACAACAGAATTGAAGGAGTTGGAAATGCAGCTTGAAGAACTTATGAAAAAGGGGTATGTACGCCCAAGTGTATCACCTTGGGGTGCCCCAGTCTTGTTTGTGAAAAATAAAGATGGAACATTAAGATTATGCATTGACTGCAGACAGTTGAATAAAGTGACATTAAGAACAAGTATCCTCTACCAAGGATTGATGACCTCTTTGATCAATTGAAGGATGCAAGAATATTTTCAAAGATAGATCTCAGATCAGGATACCATCAGCTAATAATTAAAGAAGAATATATTAGAAAGACCGCCTTTAGGACAAGGTATGGTCATTATGAGTTCACAGTGGTACCATTTGGGTTGTCAAATGCACCAACTGTTTTCATGTGCTTAATGAATGGTGTTTTCCGAGAGTATTTGGACACGTTTTTCATTGTATTTTTGGATGAAATTATTATATATTTCAAGTCAAAGGAAGAGCATGAACATCATTTGAGGATGGTGTTGCAATTATTAAGGGAATATCAGTTGTATGCCAAATTGAGAAAGTGCTCATTTTATCAGAAACAAATTCATTATTTGGGGCATATCATCTCAAAAGATGGGATAAAAGTGGACCCTGAGAAGGTAGAAGCCATTAGAGAATGGTCAGCACCAAAGAATGTGACAGAGGGTAGATCTTTCATGGGCCTTGCAGGTTACTACAGGAGATTCATTGGAGGTTTCTCAAAGATAGCACACCCAATCACTTCCTTCCAGAGAAAGGGTATGAAGTTTTAGTGGACGTCGGGATGTGAAAAGAGTTTCCAACATTTGAAACAATTATTGACAAGTGATCCAATACTAAGGATTGAAGACCCAAATGAAGATTTCATTGTATGCACAGATGCATGTAAAGAAGGATTTGGTGGATTCCTCAGTCAAAATGGATTCATGATATGTTATGAATCAAGGAAGTTGAAAGAGAATGAAAGAAACTATGCCACTCATGATTTGGAGTTGGAAGCCATAGGACATTCCTTGAGGAAATGGAAACACTACCTCATGGGAAAGAGGTTTCAGCTAAGAATAGACCACAACGGTCTGCAATATTTATTTGATTAGCCAAATCTAAATGCTAGGCAAAGCAGATGGTTAGAATTTCTAAGAAAATATAACTTTGATATAAAGAATATCAAAGGGAAAGAAAATAAAGTGGCTAATGCACTCAGCAGGAGGGTGCATGAACTATGTGCTACAACAATCAACATGTATCAGACTGATGTTAAAAGAAAAATTCTGGAGGTTGCAAATACAGATCTTTAGTACAGAGAATTGGTAGCAATTCTACAACAGGGCAAGATACTTCGGAAGATGGATATTTATAAGTTGGGAGTAGATGGAATACTGCTGCACAAGAACATAATTTTCGTACCAAATTTCCAGGACTTGAAACGTATAATTTTGCATGAGATGCATAATGTTCCTTATGCAGGGCACCCTGGATATCAGAAAATTGTAGCAGTGGTCAAGAGCCAATAATTTTGGCTAGGTATGAAGAGAGAGAAACAAGAATACATCGCAAGATGTATGGAATGCCAAAAAGTTAAAGCAAAACATAGGCACCCAATAGGATTGCTGCAACCTTTGCCCATTCCTGAATGGAAGTGGGAAGTGGTGACAATGGATTTTATTATGGGATTGCCTAGAATAGGAAAGATGCATGATTCGATTATGGTGGTGGTGGAGAATATTACAAAAGTTGTTGATTTTATTCCACTAAAAACTACTCACAAGGTAGCAGATGTCGTTGATATTTTCATGAAGGAAGTGGCACAATTGCACGAAATTCCTAAAACAATTGTGTCTGACAGAGACCCGAAATTCACCTTGAATTTCTGGAAAGGATTGTTCAAAGGATTCAGAATGAATTGAACTTTAGTATAGCTTGTCATCTCAAGTCTTATGGACAGACAGAAAGAGTGAACAAGGTGATAGAATATATGTTGAGAATGTATGTGATGGACAAACCATCGAAATGGGAAGACTACCTACACTTGGTAGAATTTGCTTACAATAATGGGTATCAGGAATCAGTGAAGATGAGCCCATTTGAATCACTTTATGAAAAAAGGTGCAATACTCCAGTAAGCTGGGATAACCCAGCTGATAGAAAAATAGTCAGGCCAGAGTTACTCAAGGAGATGGAGGACCAAATGTTAAAAATTAAGCAGAATTTGAAAGCTGCCCAAGACAGACATAAAAGTTATGTTGATAAAAACAGAATCCACAAAGAATTCAAAGTGGGTGATCATGTTTTCCTGAAAGCGAAAGCTAACAGGAGTTCCCTGAAGCTGGGAAGATGCACCAAGTTAGCAACCATATTTTGTGGACCATTTGAAATCCTAGAGAGGATTGGTCCAATTGCTTATATGATTGCATTTCCTGCATCTATGTCTGTTCATAATGTCTTCCATGTATCATTGCTAAAGAAATATATACCCGATGTTAATCATGTTATTGATTGGAATGTGATTCAGGTGGAGCAAGAAGGCGCTTTTCAAGTGCATCTGGTGCGCATTTTGGACCGAAAAGTCAAATAGCTCCGGAACCAATCCATAGGGTTTGTAAAGGTTTAATGGACCTGGTACAACCCTGAGGATGCTACTTGGGAGCATGAAGATGCAATGCAGACAGAATACCTGCATCTTTTTGAAGATTTTTGAAAAATCTGATATATATGGGTGTATGATGCATTGAGGATAGTGCATAAATAAGGGGAGGGGATTGTAATATCCCTCGACCGAATCCAATTGTAAATGTAATATAAATATACTTAAGTTGGTGAGCTGTTTTGACCTCATTTGATAATGCACATCATGTGGCATAGTGCGTGCATGAACTGCGCAGTAAAATGATGTAATATGCACATCGCAAGATACCGCACGCAGTAACTAAAGTGTGTGCAACCTTGAGGACAGTGGATACTGCACGTAGTAACTAAAGTGCACGCAACCTTGAGGATAACGGATACCGTGCGCAAAAAATAAAGTGCACGCAATACTAAGGTCAGTGAACCTTTATGTATATGATATGCATTATAGGTTGGTGAGCCAGTATTATAAGCCAGAATGATTATGTTTTGGTATTAGGCCAGAACGCCTAGATGTCAAGGGCCAATGTGCCTACTTTGTACATGACTCATGATTAATATAAAATACATCACTGTGTGTACACTGACCACGATAAAAGATATCGGGGACTGAACTTCACCAGTTAGGGAAAGGGAGGGCCAAAAATGAAGGGAATATTATATTAATATTTCCTAAAACATAAAATATGGATAACTATTTTATTGTAAGTTGTAAAGTTAGGGACAAGTGGACAAAGGTAACTTCCGATATCACAAGTGTCAAGTTGGGGACATGCATTCATATCGTGGGGGAACTTAACTCATTGGGAGATTTTCTCATGGATACCTTATGAACGAGGGAAAGGACCATCATTCTAACCATCATTTTTCATGAAGAGTTCACAGTGATTCCAAGAAACACACTCAGTTATCCAGTCAATGATTCCATGACCATTTCACTCATACATTCCGTTATCCTTGAGACAACCATTTCACCTTTGGGAAGCATGTTTCTACACCCTTTTTGGTCGGTGTACCTGGTTAGCCTGGAGCGGGATTGAAGAAGTGAGTTGTCAGACCCATGAGAAGTTCTCTAAGTGAGAGAATTGTTGGGGATTGATTTCCAAAGGTGCTAAACTGCAGCCACAACGCTCTGATACTTTTGGTCCAGCCTGTTGTTGATGCCCTGGAAGGGAAGTGGGGTAGCCAAGGGACTGTTGAGCAGAGAAGGGGAAAACTTCCTTGGGTGGGATAGGCATGTGGGGAATGAGAGGTTGTAGGTTGTTAGTTGAGTGAGAACCTAAGACAAAGTCTTTCCTCTTGTCCATGAGCCTTAGCCTGGATAGGAATCCCTTACCCTGGGTAGATTTAAGTCCCATCTTGGGGGTGAATCACTGTTGAGAGTGATGAACAATGTAGTCTATGGATGGGAGGTTCATGGACGATCTGTAAGCAGTTGGTGACAGTCTTCTAAGATAAGTACCAATTGTATGATATATTGATATGTTGTCTTTTTATTTACATGCCTATGTTACGATGTTATCATATATGTGATTATGATTATCATATACTATTATCAGAAGGTACCATGAGGAGTTGTGTTTCCTTCTGCCTCTTGCAGAGTATGTTGAGCCCATGCAAGGCTCTTTCGACCTACTACAATATATCTAGGAACATCAACTAGATCTACAAGATCAAGGAGATCAATTGGATCAATAGGCTCAATTGTCTCCCTCTTAACTGCTAGAGGGTGAGGGGGAGAAGGAATCATCTCTTCATGTCTCTCAATATCAATATCCATGTGATATCCTCTAGATATATTGAAGGCTACCTCATCCTTTATCTCTACTCCCTCTGACACTGAAGGTATCTCTTCCTCCTTCTCTAGAGGTAACTCAATTTCTACTCCCTCTAGATGTAGTACCTCCTCCCTCTCTAGGAGTGCCTCTAAATACATTAGAACTGCTGCCATGCATGATTCCTCAACATCTCATGGATAGAGTCATGTATTGGGACTGCTACACCTGCTCCCTATGAGTCTCATAATGTGTTTTCCTCCTCTACTAGATTGATCACCATAGTTGTGCTACAACTGGTATGGAATGGCTATATCCATGATCACTGGAACTATCTCTTCTATCTGGTATGATCCAGTCCTGGAGGTATACTACTCCTAGAGACTTCATGTCTCTGATAATTATGTCTGGTAATGTCTCTCTTTGACATCATGTTGGAAGGTCTTTCCCTCCATGTCTGTCTCTCTACATGAGCCACCTGGCTTAGGAGAACCCTGGTCTAAAATGGCTACTGCCACACCAACCATGTTTTTGTTCCCTATGTATTTAACCATCACATTTAAGGATTATCCAAGTAGATATAAAACCATACTATCAACTTGTTCCTTTGGGGATGATCATGCTAAGTCATCTTTGACCATACTTGACATATCGAGGTTCCTTCATGAGACCAATGTCTAAGACATATCGAGGTTCCCTCATGGAACCAATGTCTCACAAGACATATCGAGGTTCCCTCATGAAACCAATGTCTTGGTTCCTTCATCTGACCATTTGAGGCACATCAGGATGAAGTCTACATTCCCCCCTACTAGTCCACTCAGGACCCTTTCTAGTACATCTTAGAAATTTGATTGTTGAGAACCTCAACGAATGCATGGTTTTGTGTGGGAAATTCTACGTCATTCCTTTCAAATTTGGGAATATGCATACTGTCATGAAAGAGGCCGATATTGAGGATGTCGTTTCTCTTTCTATTGTTTCTTCGGATCCCTTATCAATTAATCAAACATTTGCTAGAAAAAAATTATCCCAAGGGAATGAAAATTGTTGTCAAGGAGTCTTGCCTAGTTAAAAGCAAGAACGGTTTCATATTCATTGGCATGGACAATCCTTTGTCCGTTGAAAGGGCCGAGAGTTTTTCCTTCACCTTCAAATGTAACTAATATGATCAATGCAAAATTTGAGCAGTGGTTTGGCGATGGGGATCACGCTCACAAAAAAAAAGGGAACGAATGTGTTCGAAATTACTATAGATCCCAACTCTACGGCCTCTCTAGAGATATTGGACATGTACAAAAGTTGAAACATGCATTCAAGTTTCTCTTCGATAGGTGTCATGCATACATTGAACTTCAACGATATGCAAAAGCGTTGTGTGATGCAGAGAAATGTTGGCAGTTGGAACCTTTGAACAAAATATCTAATGTTCTCAAAGTTGAATCACTCGTGGCTCTGGGAAAATATAAAGCCACATATAATTTTATTCAGACTTGTTCCAAATCCATGAAGAAACATAATGTTGCCATTTTTCGCCAAACGTGCATGAAATATTATGACATTGGTGAATCCATAGAAGGAATTACAAGCAAATTAAAAATTCCCTCTCCTGAACGAGATGTTGATTTCATTGGGGAAGTGGAGATCAAGATGAAAAATAATGGATGCAACAGAGGATTGTTTTCTACCGAGTCTATTAAATATGGTGAGGTTTTACTCATCAGCAAGGCTCTGGTTGTCTATGACAAATTGTATTCTCCTTTCCTAGATCCACTAGGATTTTGTGATGCACACAGCCACAACCATGAGAGACTTCACAAAACTAAAACAAGAAGCAACTTTCTTTCAGGATCTTGGGCCCTCCCGGGAGGGAGTTAGCCCAGTCCTACTCTGATACCATGTTGTTTTTATTCATATAAGATATGATCGATATATTATTACAATGATGAGTGTTCCATATATAGGGAACATATGGTGACCATCCATGAAAGGATGCATCCCTTGAATAATCAATAACTATTTATTATTATCATTTACTTATTATATATGATATTTAATAATCAATAATTATATCATTAATTATTATTCTAAGAGAATGTCTTCCCGATGTTGTCCAAACATAAACAACTCATACATCACTCATATCTGGGCATTTTGGGGTTGGTAAGATAGTAGCACAGTTACAGAGGTATTATTATTAGCCTCAAATGAATGAAACATTTTCCAAGTATATCAAAGGGTGTGTTATGTGTGCCACAATTAAGCCTAGCAATAGAAAGATAAGGTTATATACACCACTTCTAGTACCTTCTCATCCATGATAAAGTATCTCCATGGACTTGGTAGGGGGGTTTTCGATTTCCAGGACAGGTCATGATTATCTATATGTCACAGTGGAAATATTCAACAAGATGTGTATTCTTATGCCATGCAAGAAACATGTCACAACTAAACAAACAACACAGATGTTCTTTGATAATGTATGGGTTCATTTTGGAATTTCTACATCTATTATACCAGATAGAGACTCTCACTTTTTGGGAAATTTTTGGTCTCATTTATGGGAGCTAATGGACACTAAGTTGAAGAAGAGCACAAATTTTCATCTGCATGCATATGGACATACAAAGGTGGTAAACATAACAATGGTGAATCTACTTTTAGGATATTGTAGCAAGCATCCTAAGTTATGGGATGAAAAATTACCTTATATACAACATGCCTATAATAATGCAATGCATTCATCTACTCAGAAAACTCCTTTTGAAGTATGTTTGGGGTAGTTGCCTAAGTCACCTATGGAATTTGATTTTGGAGAAGCAGGTAAAGAAGACAAACAAGATGATACAGATAAAGATAAAAGGTTCATTCAAAATATTCAACAAATACATCAAGTAGTATAGGAACCATTGGAGAATATACAAGCCAAGTACAAGGAAAAACATGATAAACATTGGATTGATCATCAATTTGAAGTTGGTGATCAAGTATGGTTACATATCAACAAAGATAGAATGAAAGGTGAAGGTAAAAATATAAGACCAATCGGTCCATTCAAAATCTTGGAAAATATTGCTACTAATTCATTTCATTTAGATCTACCAACCTACATGAAAATGTATTTAGTGGTAAATTTTGAGAATTTGAATCTTTATGAGTCTCCTATGATTATGGATGAAGATGAAAGTATTCAAGTTCCAGCAGTTGATGGTTTTTCTCCAGAATATTTGGACGCGCTACAGGAAGATGTCATTCTCGATATAAGGACCAGGAATTCACAACGAGGTTATTTAGAATATCTTGGAGTTGTTCTCAAAGGGTTAAAACCAAGTAAATCAAAATGGATGGAGATCAGAAGGGTGAGGGAACTCTATCCTCACCTAGTTGTTGAGTAATCAAAACTTTTGGTGGTCCAAAAGGCTTCCAATGGGGAGGAATGATCTAGGAGGATCAAGAAATGCTCATATAGGTCCAGGAGGATCTGGAAAATCCACAGATGTCTAGAATGGTTTAGAAATTTTCAAAATTCCATTGTCCCAAATTCTCTCAAAAATAACATTAATGCATATAACCCGACGATAGTTTTCCAAAAATAAAAATTTCACCTCGAATAGATTTCATATGCAATAATTATAAGCAGTCAAAGGTCAAAGTCAAAGGATGATGTCAACGTGGAATAGGTGATGATGTCATAAGGGTGACACATGTCACCACTGCTAGGGTGATGCATGGTACATCCAGTTGGAAAGTGACTAGTCAGCCCGTACATCCAGGTGGACAAGTCATATGATGAGACATGGAAAGGATGAGCCAATGAGAGGCCACCACGTGTCGACCTCCCATTGGTCAATAATGGTTAGTGTTAATAAAAATTATGGATTCGACGAGTGTCTAACCTACAACCTCCATAATCTCTACAAAGCCTCCACTACAATCATGCCACCATGGTGTTACTTAACACTATATATTGCAAAAACTATTTAATCTTGAATGTTGTATTAAATAGAGTTTAAAAGGGTTGAGGTCCTAAGCCCTCGACCCTCGATTGTATGCAAGGTATATATGAACACAACCCAAAGTCATGTGGGAGTTACAACAGACCGAGCACATACTATATATGTATATATATGGTTATAAAACCATATAAAAAAATCCAATGGAATAATCGGAGGTCAGTAGGACTTGAATCCTGATCTACCATAACCTATGCCAATGATGCCAACGATTTAGCGTACCACTGATAACCGATGTGATAAATATGGAATTTTTTATAAAAAATCGCCTAATTTATAATTAATCCTACCCAACCGTTTCAGAAATTGGTTAAGGGGCGCCCCATTTAATGGGCATGCGGCCCAAGGATTGTACACCCATTATTTATATACATAGTTTAGTCTCTTAATTTTTGCATGAGGGTACATAGGGATTGAGGCTACATTGTAAAGCGTGTCGAGAGGTTCCTTAACAAAATTTCGAGAATTTAATACTCATTTTGCACGATTTTTCGCAACGAATCCAACGATGCATTATGTTTCTGCATTTGAGAAACATGTATAAATGTCATTGTAAAACACAAGAATTTGAGCATTAATAAAGAAGGTCTCTATTGAAATCGGACCTAGAGAGGTAGCCCAAATTGGGTGAAATCTATTATCAAACTTGTGTATGTGATTTTCATTATTGTTGTTCTATTATGTTCAATTATGTACAAGTTATTATATCATTAAAGTGGATTTGGTTAGATAAGTACTTCACATATAATTTGCATATAGTCAAGTGATCATTTTATTTTGAAGATAAAGTAGACGTTTGTTATATTTTAAAATATTAATAAGCATCTAAGGATTTTTCGGATCAGTCAAGTAAAAAGGGTGTGGAATGGGACCCTCCCATTCCCACACCTAATGAAGGGGAACCGAGTGGAAGGATGGTAGAATAAGTGGGACCCTTGTCCCATCCATGGTCAGGCTATGTGTGAAGTGGACAACTGGGTACGGTGGGGCCCGAAAGGTAAAGGAAAAATAAATAGTGAAGGAAAGCAAGAAATCGACTAAGTGTCGAGGAGAGAAGATTCAAGGCTCAAGTTTGTGGAAGAGGGTCCACAGAGAAGAGTCCATGAGACAAAGTCTAATTGGTCCATAGGTCACGGGTTGTGGAGGAACTAAGAATTTAGCAGTGTGTGAACGTGTTGGAAAAAGGTTGCGAGTAAAAATCGATGAGTGACGAGAACCGTTGATGATCGAGAGATCATATCTGGACTATCATATATGATGAGCCCAAGAGCCTATTAAGTAACATGTTGGTTGGGAGACCTCCAGGATATGGACGGTTGAGCTCGGTCATTCCAGGAAATCTAATCATGCAGGCAACATATTCTCTTGGAAGGGGCCAAAAGGAGAGTGCCATGTCAACAACTAGTGACGTGTGTTCCACGAAAGCAAATTAAGATGATTTGGAGGCTACCACATGGTTGGTGACATGTAGAGGGGACATGTGTCATATGGAAATAGATTTGGAATGAGTGGAGATTTTATTAATCGAGCATCTCTGAGAATTTGCAAAGATCTAGATAATTGGTCTCGATTAGTTCATCCTATTTGATCTCGCGGGAAGCATGTTGATGTGGGTTGCAACCTGTGGAAATATTTTTGAGTGCGTCAATTTTAGGTAGGCCACAAGTGTGAGTCTGAATGAGTAGGAGCCATTCAATTAGTGGGAGATGGATCTTGGTCATCATATCTTTCGGGCCCAATGATGAAGTAAATACCGTGCGATTTGGAGAGTTCATAGTAATTTGAGTCATTGGTTGACATGAGTGTCGAATGTCCTATATATAGGATGTGCATGTTCTCTCAGAATGGACCCGAAGTGTGCAGGATTTCATGTCAACCTATTGAGACATCATGCCACATTGGCATGTCACTTCATGGAATGAATCAACAAATATAAATGGGTCTGAGACTACCATGTGGAAGATGACACATGGAGGGGGACATGTGTCCTATTATTGTAAATTTGGGAGGAAGAGAGGGGTCGTTATCGGTCGAGTATCTATAAGCCTAAAAAGTATGAGGGTTGTTGATCACAATCGATCTGGATCGTTCAATCTATCAAAAATATTGTGTTCGAAAGGTCTCCTTTGGAAGGACTTGTTCGGGAAGGTTCTACGGCTGTGTAAGGTGATGGGAAGGGTTTAAAAGTCTTTGAAATACGAATTTTTAATAGACCCCAAGGGCGTAATAAATTAAAACTCCTATGGTTTAAGTTCAAATGAGAGATATTATGACATTGTATCAGGCTTTAGATCTGTGGACTTGGAAGGTTATCTATTCCAATGGGGATTTTCTGATGGAGGCGTTTATGATAGTGTTATGGGTATGGAAGATCGAAGGCTTATGTCTGATAGATTAATAGTAGGACACATCATCCTGAAGGTGAAAAATAGGTCAATGTGTATGCTGGTGGGTTAGTGATGTCAGATAATACATGTGGAATAGTCCACATGGATAAGATGATGTCATCATTTGGAAAAGGTCCAAGGAACTTTGAGGAGCTATAACTTTCTTCTCAAAGATCATATTTGGGAAAACAAATAGTCATTGGAAAGGTTGTGAGGAGGAAAATCCATATATAAACCCAAGATTTACGTTTGAGTAGAAGAATTCTCAAGGAATCATAAGGAAGGTGAATTGTGGACTTGAAGGACACAATTGAGCAGAAATGGAAATTTCAAGAAGCGATAACTTGGAGATCATAAATAAGAATGAGGCATGAGTACAACCATTGGAAAGGAAATCTAAGGGAAAACATGATTAAAGGAGTGATTTCTCTCAAGAAGCATTCAATTGTTTTATAATTCTATAGGAAAAATGGAAATTGGACTCTATGAGCCATACAATTGCTCAATGTGAATGTTTTCCAAAACAAGTCAATTTTGGAAAAAACATTCCCAGATGATAAGGTGGCATGCCAAAGGTGAGTACTGGTTCAAATGAAGAGTGAAAATACTCATAATGATACCTATGCAGTGGTGTGGAGTAAATTTTGGAAGTGCAACCCCTTATTAATAAAAGAGGTTGAGATTAATAATAGAACATTGTTAATGGGTAAACAAACAATCAAGTAATGAGTGTTATGTGAAGGATTTCTAGTGAGGGGATAAGATTCCCTAAATGAGGTTTGTGCAGATCTGTTCCAGATTCATTCCAGGGTCAATTGGATAGGGAAGCAGGTCAAAGCTTGTACAATTGGTTGAAGCAGCAAGAGCTATGGAGGGAAGTGCAGGGTTTCATATCAGGTAGTGAAAGGTAGACAAGGGACTCGAGAAGAGAAAATAAGGGTTAGTATTCAAATGCTACAGACTCTTAATGGATTGCAAGGGTAAAAACAACATGGATTCTTGCATGAATCATGAAGCAAGTAGAGGAAGAATTCCATAGCATGCACAGGGAGTTACAGAGGACTCCATAGCCTTGAAAGTAGAAATGTAGTGAAGGCTACAAATCTTGTTGCAAGATAAGGAAAATGGATATCATGAGGTGAGATGTGGTTCATGGAGTGGATGAGCCATCTCTATGTGCAAGCATAGGAATGCACAGAAAAAATGAAATATTGGCTATGATTTAGCTACTTGTATCTAAAGTACTCAAAGCAAGAAATATTCCTGTATTATCATAGTTCACAGTGGAAACATGGTACAGGTGAAAGTGAAGGAATGTAGCATCTCCATTTGGAGCAGATTGGTCTTGAGTGGCCAAGGAGGGAGTCACAGTGAATCACTCAATGAAGTAAATACTAAACAAGGACAATGGGAAGCCAAAAATGATGTCAATAGATGTCATAATGTTAAGCTTTAATATTTTTGGAAACTATTACAAGATTAGATGATGGTATGATATATATTAAATCATTCTAGGGTGCTGGAAGATTCTAACAAGGTGAATTTGGGGCATGTTTTATTGAGTGGTAGCAGTTTCCAATAGGAAAGTTTGGTTGGAAGTGGAGAAAGACCAAGTGGGACTTGGTTGTAAAAGGATAATATCTAGAACAATGGTGCACATATGAGAAGAATAGTAGAGCATAGGGCATCAAGGTTCTAGAAGAATTCAAGGAAAACCATCTACAATGACAATAAAATAAATAAATAAGTTGAAATAAATATGCACTAGAGTGCATGATAGAAGTGATGCATGATGCATACAATAAATATAGAATGCATGTGCATGAAGTGGGCATGATAATATTAATGCTTAATGCATATTGATGTGTGTTTGTGCATATGGACATGCCTGAACATGCTTGTATACTGAGAGTAGTTTGTTGTTATATATATATATATATATATATATATATATATATATATATATATATATATATATATGTGTGTGTGTGAAATAATGATGTTGTGATATTTGAATACGACCAATGATGGATTTTGTATCTAGGGAAATGCCTATAGCAGGGAAGAAGATGGTGTTGATGATATTGTTGCACAACAACCATCCATGTGAATACAAATGAGGATAGTCAAATGTTGATCAAGGGTTGGTAAAGGGAGCATGGGAGCTTCTACAAAGTACATTTTGACTAGGTAGCATCAAATAATGTAATAATAGCAATGCATATATGCATTTTGGGTTCTTATGATGCATAAATGATGATGGGAATTGAGGTAAGAATTCCCTTAGCTAGATTTTCAATATTTGAAATTGACGTAAACGAAGAGGGCCTTAAGTATACAAAATTTATTGATGTGTGAATGAATTTATATGGAAATTTAATTCCATATTATGTTATATTGGTTATGATATCATAATCAAGTCAAGTTAGAAGACATTACTCTTGTTATAGCAATTAATTCCATTAGAAAATGGCCATGTGTGAGGCCATGTCGATATAGGATATGGAAAGCTTATAGAGCCGTAAAATTTATTAATATTATTCCCTTGTATAATTGATGTTTGGGTTTCAACCTTTTTTCAACATTGAATAACACTAAGGAATTGTATTCCTAGTGTTGTGTATGGGTTGAAGAGAAAGGTACCCAAATGATCGAATAGGTAAACTAGGAAGAGTTTCCATAATGCATTGAGGCATGGGTTATACCTTCCAACACACATGGTGGAATATATGACATAGATATATGATATTATGAAGTCAATGCAAGGATGCATTGTGTAAACGTGGCCATGGGTATTGGCACATTGGTTTCATTTATTGGTAAATTTTGATTGCATTATGAAATGCTTGGTGCATTGATAATGCATGTGCAATGAATGACAATTGCATTCTAGATAATATGATGGACAGTTTCATTCCATTTAATATTGTTTTTTGTCTACTAACATGTTTGTTACCTACAACCTAGCTTTTGGTCTAATAAATTGCGAGACATGGGAATCTAAGCCATCAAAATCACCTAAGCATTGCACTCAGCCTGGGCCACACCAACCCTTAAGATGGATGTATTTTTTTGGGTGTCTCTTCTCGACTACCACAAGTTTCAAACCTTGGCCACTGTACAAAATGAAACCCTCAAAACACAATCACACTAACGAGATTTGAATTCATTCCATTTAATATGATTAATAGTTGAATTCCATTTTTTAATGAACAAAGGTTGGAAATGATTGAATTGTTAGTAAAATACAATTCTGAGATCATTTCATGAACTACTGTAAATGTGCATGAGTACTAACAATATGTTTGGTTGAGTCAAAATTTGAGAAAATTGCAAGAAGAATGGTCTTGGGTATGGAAATGGTGTAATCCATACGGAAGACTAATATCTACGGCTGCAAGAGCCAAACATAATGAGTAGAAATATCATGCTTGGGAAATTTTATTTCCTGTATAAAACAAATTTGAGAAATTAATAATCGAAAATTATTATGATGTGCTAAAAATTTGTTTGGATACATGAAAGTTGAGAAAATTGCACATAGAATTTTCATGGGTATGGAAATGTTGTAATCCCATAGGGAAAACTAATATCTAAAAGTTGCAAGAGTCTGGAATAATGAGAAAAAATCTCATGCCTGGGAAATTTTATTTTCCCATACAAAACAAATTGGAAAATTAATAGTTGAGAATGGTGTACCACATGTTAACTGTATGCATATGATGTAGATGAGATAATTTCCACTGGTTCGTTCTTGCTTGTGCAAGAACACCATGGAAAATGATGGATTTCCCAAGGAACTATATAAAAGCGAAAGGGATTCCTGAGCCTAAAGGGTGAGTATAGCAAGGACATAGAACTTTGGAAGAGAAGAGAGTAAAGGAGAAGATTAAATTTCAGTGGACATGTTAGCAATTGTTCAAAGACGTTGAATATTGAAGAAGCAAGTTGTCAGGCTTGCAGAAGAACTGGTTGGTTAGACTAAATAGTGAACTCCTATGTGGGAGTTGCACTATCAAAGAACCAAGTTTTTAGAATTGAAGAGTGAACTACAACAAGAAGGTTGATGTTTGTTATTTCCTGGTAGTTATTACTAGCAACAAGGTCCCCTAGTCTTCCTAGTAGTGAGATTCCCAGTCACTTATTTCAGAGACCCTATTAAAGTGGTGAAACCTAACAGACTAAGAGTAGTTAAGGGGGAACATTATGAATGGTACAATTTGATAGAATAAGAGAAGTGAAGGGGTACATTCCTTATATTTGGCAGGTGTGTGGAACAGAGTTGGTGGAAATCGAGAAGTTGTAGGATAGTGATAGTGGGTTATATATCTAGGTTTTGGGGTCAAAGTGCCTATGTATCTAATTTTGTGGCCAAAGCACCTATCTATTTATGGTTTTTGGGGCCAGAGCACTTATGTATTTATATTTAGGCTGAAATTCCTATGTGATATTAGGTTGGAGATCTTATATGTTGATTTATGGCCATAGGGACTATCATTGTAAATATATGTACACATGGTGGCGGTGTGCACTAAGGACGGTGCAAAAATGTCACATATCCAATTTTAATCCCCACAAATTATAATGAAATTGTGTAATTGTGAATTAGGTTGGTGAGTCGTATTGAATTTAAATGGTCAAAGGTCAAGCATGTAATACTTGTAAAGCATAATAATAAATAAAAATAACACCACTACAAGTCGACACAGACATAGTAATGGGGGGACTATGTATCCACAAGAGGGGGAAGGGTCTGAGGGTACAAGGGGCATATAAAGGGGTTTTATCCATGAATTTATTTTTTCCAATCCTTTTCCCCATTTTTAATGCTTTAAGTGAACCTTTTGATTCCCTTGAGTATGGGAGCGACCAATCATTGAATTCTTATAAGAGGGTGGGTGTGACAGGTAACCTCCCAAACTTATTGAAACCTGAACATAAGTATAGTCAACTTGGGGAAATTTTTGAGTCAAGCACACCAACAAAGGGAGGAAAATTTGTATGGGGAGGGTAGTCATTTTTGGTCATACATTTTTTTGCATGAGGGGAAAAGAAGATAACAAGAGGAACGTGCATGAGGAGAAAAAAATGAGTTCTGAAGGAGGAGAGTTTTTACATGGTTGGGGAAAGTAGAAAGAGCTCACGCGATGAGTGGAGGCCACTATTTGGAGCGGTGCTAGAGCATGGAGATAATAGGCAGGTTGTTGGTCCTACATGATGACCTCTTAGTGAGAGAGGAAGTTCCCTGAGGGAAATAGGTTGTGTGCATGTATTTTTCCTAGTAGATGACATCCCTAATATCCCCAATAGTGATATTCCTAGTAGCCTATGTGAGAGACCCTATGAAAATGTTGCAACATGATAGACTAAGAGCAGTGAAGGGGGAACATTGAGAATGATACATCCCAATGGAATGAGAGCAGTGAAGGGGTATGTTCCTTGGGTTGGACATGTATGTGGAAGAGAGGTGGGTGGAGTTCGATAGTTGTAGGAAGAGTGAGATGCCTCGGAAGTGTTGTGACTGTGAAGGACCCCCTTTATTGTGGATACAGAGCCCTATCTTGGGGGTGATTTGTTGTTGAGATCTGGAGCAACATATTTATGGTTGGTAGGAACATCCATCCCTTGCAGTCAGTTGACTTATTGTATTTACAGATAAATTTCTATTTTTTTTATTATGTGTATTATGTGGTTCAAATGGTTTTTATGAAAGTTGGATATTTTTTTGTTTGCTTGAACAATTTCATTCATGGTTTTCATTATGTCGTAGATGCATTTAAAATTATGGTATCACAAATGGTTAAATTTGTGTGATCTGTAGCTGGTAAGATACATGAAATGATTCAGTAGAAAATCTTATTTATAATATGTATTATGCTCATAATGGGCCTCAATTAATCTAGGGTATGTTACAAAGACTCAGTACCTGTGAAATTTAGGAAAGCTATGCAAACAAATGCAAATGTAAAAGTTGAATAATACAAAATGAAAAGAGAAGGAAAAATAGGTTAATTAAAATATAAAAACAAAATAAAATAGGAGAGAAGGTTGAGGAATGGGAAATGAAGGGTCATGGTTGTTGGATTTCCACTTACCCCCATATCTCCCTATTTCTTCTATTGTTTTCACTATGAAATGGATTTTTGTTTGCCAAGAGAGGAATATACATAGAGAGCCAAGAGTTGTATTGTGTTAGAGATTACTGAAACGAGAATTGAGCCCCCATTTGAAGTTGGTTTTCCCATTTGGGTTTCTAGGGTAAACAATGTGTCTATTATGTCATTTTATTTTGCAATAGTTGTGTATTTTTTGATTAATTATGTGTGAGATATTTTTTGCTTCTAGTTTTGATAATGGATCATAAGGATAAATGTTAAATTGTAGGTTTCCTAGTTATTTTATGGGTGTAATAATCCAATTCCTGTTGGAATGTTTGGTGGATTTCCTCATTCAATTCATCCTCCATGTGCAATCAAAGAACACTAATAGATATCAAATACTCACCTTTCATTCTACTCTCCATATAAATAATTGGATCACAAGATTTTGTTGTTGCACTTTCTTAGGGAGTTTCTAATTCAATGTATTTTGCTCATTCTCTAAGTAAAATTTATCTTACCTTGGTATTTTTCCACTTATCTAAGTCGATTTCACCTTTCCTTGGTCAATTTCTTCCTTACCTTGACTGTAATGTCATTCCCTGTGTCGTTCTCTCTCACCCAATAATTGTACAACATCTCGATAGGTCGTACGCTCGTCATGCAGGTCATACATATTTTGTGTGAGTTGCCTCTTGCTCATTGGGATGAATTTTGAATGAATGAACTATCATTTTGTTGCCTAGATGAATCCTTTCCATGCCTCATTGATTCATTATAGTGTTGGTCAATTGATTACCTCACAGATTTTCTTTGACCAGTGTATGTATGAGGGATAACATTCTAAGTTATATGATTCCATGTTGTGTTGTTCTTTTGAGTTTGTGATATCAATTTCAAAGAAAACATATTTTTCAATAAACTAGGATGGAATATGCATGTTATGGAAGCCATCAAAAACAAGGGGAGTCAAATGGAAGGGATAGTTATAATGGCTATATGAGTGTATTGGGTTTCTTCGAAGAAGAGACACTTCTCATGGAATGAAAACAATGCAATCAACTTATACTTTGGAGGTTAGCAATGAGAGTTTTCATGAATGGTTGAGTGGGAATAGGAGCACAATTAGTGGTTGAGTGCAATTTCATAGATATTGTTTTCATTGAATAAAAGTGGAACGACAATTTTTAGTCTGAGAAAAGATGATAGTAGTAGAAGAAGCACAAAAACCAAAAAACATGTTGGTAGATTCATGAACAAAGAAGTGTTGAGTTCTTAGATATTTCTTTGTCAGATGATTGTTTGAAAGTATTCCAAAGATTAATCCATCTCGCTAATCCTTAATGTTTGGTTGTAAGAAACTTCTCCAAAGAATTGGAACAAGCTTTGAATTCATTACAATTTCGAGCCATCTCTTCCCTACTTGAAAATGCAATTTCCAACCATCTTTCACATTGGCCTTCCATAGCATTGAACCCCTTGAAGCATTGTAAGCAATCCCACAAACAAATTAGTGAGGTCTTGTAAGAAGACTTGGAGACATAGTATACTCACCGGACACTATAAGAAATTAACCAACAGATAACCCGCACATAAATATAACACTTAACATCAATTAGAATCAGAGACTCGATTGTCATTACATTTCCCATTATTATGTGCATGTTACACTAGACAAAAATAGGCTAGTGGTTGGCATGTTGCAGATCTTACAATCATTAGAAGAATATAGATCCTTGTACAAGTCATAGTAATAGATTCCTAGTAACTTTTCTAAATATGGAGAACTCTTTGTACAAGAATGAAAATAGAGCTCAGAAGAAACTTCCACAAAGGGTCCATGTTAGTAAGAGAGTAGACTATAAATATCTCGTTTATGGATCATAAGAGAAATTGGTGTTACATTTTAAATTGAATATGAAAAGACAAGATATTGTTGGACACATAATCCTTGGGATTGTGTTACTTTTGTAAGTATAATTGTAAATATGAATAGTTGTAGGTGATAGGAAGAGTCACACATAAGTTGAATACCAACAATCATTCATATTTGTATTTATAAACATTTATGTTAATGCAATGCATCAAGTGTGGAGTTACAATTCTTCCCTACCTGGCCTGACAGTTGTATCATAGCTTAGGTTAACTCCATGAGCGTTTCTCCTCCCGTGCAGAAATTTTCCTGACAATCCCTCTCCATAATAGTTTGAACAATATTCTTTTTGCACACCCTTCTTGATATACATGAAAGAGTTAAGGTTTCCTCCTTGCATTTCATGTGCATTAGGGTTTCTAGTGTTGAGAGATGAATATTTCTCTCCTCTCTCTATGTAAATACTTCCTCCTATGTCTACATAAACCCTTCCTCTATGAGTTATTTTCTTCTTTGGCTTGGACTAAGTAAAACCATGATCTCATTTCAACCTCCTGAAATTATTCCTCATGAATTTAATTTTATGCGTACGCTTGCTAGATGTCATTGATTCCAGAACTCTAACAAAATATTTTTTGTTCAAGAATAATTCAAAGAAAAATTAAGCAAATCGCTCGAACTGGGTTTCACGGAAACATGGATCAAGCCATTCTCTAGGAGACCCTTTTGGTGCCATTACACTTCCTTTTCAGGTTTCACAAAACTTATACCTTATTATCATGCCCTATTAAAGTTCTCTTTTCATTTGTTGGTGAACCCGACGTGAATGGTTGATCCACTTCCTTTAGAATGTTCTCCTCATCCCATGTGAACGCTTCCTTTAGAATCCTATTTATGTTCTCCTAGTCGTTCAACCATTGAAGAGGGTTGGACTGATTTTATAATATCCATTGGTTGTTAAAGTTCATGGATTTGGTATGTGTAAGGGAATTTACCATCCCAATAAGAAAACCTTCTATTCTTTGGAA
>ML795666.1:308796-323879 GCA_009831015.1 Picea engelmannii | reverse complement strand
CGCACCTAAATCTACTGTGCATTTCTTCTTCATCGCACTGACAACTTACGTGCACTACTCTTGCATTGTGCACCAATATCCACTGCGCACAGTTTTGGTACCACGCACCGATATTCCACATGCATTTCTTCCTATGCATGCACCATGTCAATTTTAACACTTTCCATCACGCCCAATTATCTGCGCACACTACTGAATACACCGTCGCGAAACAAATTATACTCATACTTATGTGCGTACCAACAAAACTCCTCTGCGTTAAGCAATACTTATGCACCCCATTGCACATTACTATGTGTGTGCTCACCACACAAGGATAAATTCAGCGCGTGCATCTGCACATAATGATCTTCCACACGACGCCACAATTTACCGTGCACACTGGCACACCAACGTTTTCCCGCACGGTGCCAAAATTTATCGTGCGTGCCAGCACACTAACCTTTTCCATGGACACTTCGTGACTCCAATTTTGGTCACCTTGAATTTACTCTTCTATGAATATTCGCTTCAACTAAAACCCTCTGGCCCATCCAAGCTCAGTGTTGAATTAAATCTTTGATAACAATTTGTAATGTTACCCCGGCCACCCGTAGGTCGGGGTACGCCACTCCAGAGAAACCACTCCTGCTCTAACACCAGTCGATAACATTCCCAGCCTTAACAGGATGAACCATGCTACTCTAGGGAACGCTTTCATTCCCTTACTGCGGAACATACGGTATCATACCCAGTAGTCAACTGAGCTATGCCACAAAAATTTCCTCTTTAAACTGCATGCAACTAAAACATATGCATACAACACTCTTGCAGAAGCTTTACATATAAACATAAACAAACAATTAATTTCTATAACATATGAATTTTATACTGAAATAACAGTAACTACAGATATGCAACATTTACAGGGAATTACCCATAAACATACAGACAATTATAATCACATATATGATAAACCATAACATAGGCATGTAAATAACATAGTAGCATATCATTTTATCATACAATTGGTACTTATCTTAGAAATATTGTCACCACCTACATACAAACCGTCCATGAACCTCCCAGCCATAGACTACATTGTTCATCACTCTCAAGAGTAAGTCACCCCTAAGATGGGACTGAACTCCACCCAAGGTAAAGGGTTCCTATCCAGGTTAAGGCTCATGGACAACAGGAAAGGCTTTGTCTCAGGTGCTCACTCAACTAACAACCTACAACCTCTCATTCCCCACATGCCTATCCCACCCAAGGAAGTGTGCCCCTTCTCTTCTCAACAGTCCCTCAGCTGCCCCACTTCCCTTCCAGGGCTTCAGCAATAGGCTAGACCAGAAGTCTCAGAGCGTTGTAGATGTAGTTTATAACCTTCAGGAATCAATCCCCAACAATTCTCTCGCTCGTAGAATTTCTCACGTGCCTGACAACCCGCTTCTTCAATCTGCTCCAAGCTAACCAGGTACACCAATCGAAAAGGGCTATGGGAACAAGCTCTAGAATAGTGAAATGGTTGTCTCAAGGATAACAGAATGCATGAGTGAAAATGGTCATGGAATCATTGACTGGATAACTGAGTGTGGAAAGGAATCACTGTGAACTCTTCGTGAAAGTGATGGTGAGAATGATGGCCAGTCTGCTGGTAAGGTATCCCATGAAAAGTCACCATATGAGATAAGTCCCCCACGATATGAATGCATGTCCCCAACTTGACACTTGTCATATTGGAAGTTACTTTGGTCCACTTGTACCCAACTTTAGAACTTAGGATAAAATAATTATCCATACATTATGTTTTAGGAAATATTAATATAATATTCCCTTGACTTTTGGCCCTCCCTTTCCCTAACTGGTGAAGTTCAGTCCCCCATATCTTTTATCATGGTCAGTCTACGTGAAATGATGTATTTTATATTAATCATGAGTCATGTACAAAGTAGGGGCATTGCCCTTTGACATCTAGGCATTCCGGCCTAATACCAAAACATAAGCATCCCAACTTATAATAACTGGCTCACTAGCCTATAACACATATCATATACATGAGGCTCGTTGTCCTCCACACTGCGCACACCTTAGTTACTCCGCGCGGTATCCTGGAATGTGAATATTACATCATTTTACTGTGCAGTTCATGCATGCACTATGCCACATGACGTGCATTACCAAATGAGTTCAAAACAACTCACCATCTTAAGTACATTTATATTACATTTACAATTGGGTTCAACCGAGGGATATTACAAATAGGGTAGCAATAAAATGCAGGGGTATGATGGACAAAGAACACTAGTTGAACACTTAGAGAAGTGCATAACACAATGGAGGATGACACCACCAGAGGAATGGCCTCATCACTTTATCCATACATTGGAAGGAATTCCAGGGAACAGGTATATAGACCAAGAGATGCGCAGAGGCACTACATAATGGACATCATTACAACAAAACTTTGTAGTAACTTTCTCATTTGAACATGAGAACCCCAACATTGATTCATCATTGAAGATGATACAAGGAATGATATTTATTGATGAACCAAAGTCAAAGTCATGATAGAATATCAACAACAGAATGGACATTCAGTCAAAGAACTACTTTCATGCTATCATGTTGAAGAGGAAGCACCAAATGAGGATGATTCATGCAACATTCAAATTACATAAATTGAAGGAGAAAGAGAGGTGGAGGGTCCATCTCTGGAGTGAGAATTATTTGGTGCACCAATCAAAGTTAAGAAAGTCAACATTGGGACAATTGGCAATCCTAAAATGGAAAGTATTGGAGATTGTTGGGATGAAAAAACAATAGAAAGAATAATAGAGTTATTGTGTGAATACAATGACATGTTTCCAACGAAATTTACATAGATGAAAGGTATAGCAGGAGAGCTAGGAGAGATGAAAATACATCTCAAACCTGAAGCAAGACCTCACAAGCAGAGACCTTACAGACTCAATCTAGTATATAAGCATAAATTGAAAGGATGTTCGAAGTTGGTATCATAGAAATTGTAGAGGAATCTGAATGGATAAGTCCTATGGTAGTCCAAGAGAAGAAACAAGGGGGGCTAAGGATTTGTGTAGATTTGAGAAAACTTAATGATGCTTTCTTACATGACCCTTTTCCTACCCCTTTTACAGAGGAGGTCTTAGATAATGTGGGAGACCAGGAAGCATATTCATTTACATATGGATTCTCATGCTACCATTGGATCAAAATATCTCCATGGGACATGTATAAGACTACTTTTGCTACAAAATGGGGATCCTACCAATATACAGTCATAGCTTGTTTTAAGGAATTCATACATCAGTTTCTAAAAGTATATTTGGATGACTGGACTGTATATAGTTTGTTAAAAGAACATGCAGAAGTGTTAAGATTCATGTTGGAAAGATGCAGGCAATGTCAGATCTCATTGAACATCAAGAAATGCATTTTTGGGACACCGTTTGCAATATTGTTGGGACATATAGTGTGTAAACAAGGTTTATTAGTGGATCCTGCTAAGATTGCAGTCATTGTAAAATTACCACCACCAAATTCAGTGCGCCAGTTGAGAGAAACAGTGGGACATACGAGCTATTACATGAAATTTATAAAGGGTTATGGGAAGATTACTGCGCCAATGGAAAAAATGTTAAAGAAGGGTATCGAATTTCAGTGGAATGAGGACTATCAACAAGGGTTGGACACCTTAAAAGAAAATATGATCACAACACCTATCCTAATATTTTCAGATTGGGAAAAGACGTTTCATGTGCATGTAGATGCATCAACCATATCACTTGGAGCAATGTTGTCACAACCAAGAGCAGGGGACTTAGACCATCCTATAGCCTTTGCAAGCATAAAAGTTTCAGAATCAGAGTAGAATTACAACACCACAGAAAGAGAAGGCCTAGCCATGGTATATGCATTTCAGAAGTTCAAACACTACTTACTGGGGAAATACTTTAAAATGTTCACAGACCATTCTGCCCTCAAATATATATTCAACAAGCCAGTGTTGGGGGGGAGGATCTGTAGATTTCTATTGTTATTCCAATAATTTGATTTCAAAGTGGTATTCAAACCAGAGAAGCTAAATGCATGACTTGATCACCTATCAAGGGTAACTAATGGAGAAGAACCTACCAACTTGGAAGACAGCTTCCTTGATGTGCAACTATTTTCAGTACATGTAGTTGATGAATACTTTGTTGATATTATTGAATAATGAAGTACATGGATTGTGCCACAGAAGTTTATCACTACACATCAGAAAAATATGGTAGTCAGAGATGCATAATATCAACTTATTGCAGGAAACTTATACAATATGGGTGCAGATAAAATTTTGAGAAGGTGTGTATTAGAACATGAAAGGCCTAGAATTTTGGCAGAATCTCATGAAGGTATCGTTGGAGGAAACTATGCAGGAAAAGATACTGTGCAGAAGGTATTGAGCGTAGGATTATGGTAGCCAACGGTCCATAAAGATTCCAAGGAATATTGCCAAAAATGTGATGTATGTCGGAGGGTTGGAAAACCCAAAAGAAGAGATGAGATGCATCTAAGACCAAAAGTAACTTTGCAGGTATTTGAAAAATGTGCAATAGACTTTGTTGGGCCAATAAATCCACCAACAAAAAGATGAGGAGATGGATATATCATTACTACAACTGAATACTTAACAAGATATAACACACTTCATGTTTGAGTAGGTGATCACCAAATTTGGATGTCCAAGGATTTTGATGAGTGACCAAGGAACTCACTTTATCAACAATACCATAATGGATATGACTGAGGAGTTTGAATTCTATCACCAGAAGAGTACACCATACCATCCTCAGGAAAATGGAACAATAGAATCCTTCAATAAGATCTTGGAAAATGATTTGACAAAGATATGCAATGTCAATAGGGATGATTGGGACTTGAAAATACCAGCAATACTATGGGCATATAGGACCACATGTAAGAAGTTGACAGGACATACACCATTCAAATTGGTGTATGGGAAGGAAGCAGTAGTACCATTAGAATTTATGGTACCAAGTCTGTGCATAGCAACAATTACCAACATGATAGAAAGAGGCATAGTATAGGAGAGGTTAATTCAACTAATGGAAATGGAAGAGAACATGATTCTGACGGGATTTCACCAGGAAGTACAAAAATCAAGAGATAAATCTTGGCATGATAGACATATTAAGAGGAAGAGTTTAAAGGAGGGGGACCTATTCCTGCTCTATGACAGTAAATGTTTTTAACATCCTAGTAAGTTTAGAATGCAATGTATAGGGCCATATGAAGTAAAGATTGTCACATATGGGGGATCTTTGTAGCTAAAGGATTTGGGAGGAACATAACTCAAAGGAATGATCAACGATAGTCGACTGAAATAGTACATGGATAGTGAACCTACTTACCCTTAAAAGTCACATCACAGTGAGAAATACATGTATATAGTGTACTATAGCAGAGGTTAGGACATACAAATTATAAAAAAAAATAAAAAGGAGAAAAAGAAGAAAAAAAAATACAAAAATAGAAAATGGAAAATGGAAGAAAAACACAAAAAGACGCAGAAGTTGACTGAACCATAAAAGTTGTGTGCATAAATTACCACGACAAACATCAGAAGACAACACGCAGGAAAAATTACAATCAATGCAAATGCACGCAAAAAGTGAAAAATAAATATGATCGTGTCTATAAAAGGTGAAAAGAAGGTGTCTATTCAACACTTAGCAAATTTTGAGCACAGAGTGAGAAACAGAGTGCGAGAAATGGAGTGTGTGCCCTAGCTAGCATTCTATGTAGAATAAATAAAGCCTATGAATTTGAGAGAGGATGACCCCACCAAAGTTTGGCGTGCCAGGCCAGTACATCTGGGTTACTTGGCAGGGACAAAGGCGTAAGGAAAGAATGTCACAGCCTGAGAACATGGTCAAGCTAGAAGATGCTACCACCTCGGAAACATAATCAATCATCTTGACACGAGTCAAAGAGGAAACATCAAAAGCGCAACAAGGGGAAATAGGGAAGAGATTTGGGGCCCAGAATGTTATTCTGAACCCTAATCCTGAGATGTCTTCGAAGCCCAACGAAACAATGTGACCATGGCAGTCCCATGAACGTGAGGAAGTGTTGGTTGAAGATATCACCGACTGATCAGTTTCTGAAATGGAAGAAGAGGACACAGACTCAGCAGAGGAAGTTCCATCTACTATGGGACATAAAATAAAGGTGCAAGACGTCATGGATGTTACACTCCCATATCTCCCAAATGCAGTGATTACTATGGATGATATGCTGGGAAAAGTATCAAAACTCAAGTGCGTAGACCATGATGTGCGCGATGCAGCCAAATTCCCAAATTTGGTCGAGGACACTTATTTAATAAACACAGGGGAAGTTGGACCCCTTAGTAAACCGATAATGGATCCCGCGTAGTGGATAACGAGGTTGTATAACTCAAACATCATGAACCTGTTGGATACTCTGCATTTCGGGTGCGGTAAGAACGTCGAGCTCTGTGTTAAACAACTAGTCGCTCGCGTACATAGAGGCATCATATGGATGGACAGGACGATATAGATAGATGTGGCACCAATTTCCAAAATCACAACACTCCCTACATTCGATGTGCAACCAAAGGAATACTTGGATAAAAAGGCACGTGAGAAATAAATCGCAAAACTAGTTAAAGCGTAGTTTGGCACCAGTTAGGATAATAGGGGTATTGTAATCAAGGATATCAATGATAATGCGACAAGTTTTTCCAACAATATTATGGTTTACAAACTGTTGAGTAAATGTTGCAAAGAAGAAGCACCAACATGCGTTATTGCAATAGCCGCGCAGTGCATGAAAGGGGTAATTGTTTAGCTGGACACCATACATGTTGAACTAGTTTTTAATAGATTGTAGAGACATGCAAGACAATGGAACCGAGTTCCATAACTCCCGGTTGATCATCCTTATAGATTTGGCAGGGTGGCAGGAGACAAGGTTCTTAGATTTCCTGGATAGGAAAGTGAAATGTTATGCGGCCAGATATGAGTCCCTTGCATAGGCCAAAGACAACAAAACACAACAAGAAAACAACACAATATTTGCAATGCTGCTAGAAGAGATACAATAATGCACAGCTAATGTGTGGCATGTACCTATAGAGGTAGTTCAGGAGAGAGAAGGGATATCCAACTTCAAGGCATCCAAGAACCACATGTGGATCCAAGCCGCAAGGGATCCAAAGAAGGCATGGCTAGAAATGTAGTATTGCATYAGCAAAGAGGAAGTGGACTGGAAAATTAAAGACTGACCTGCATAGTGGCAGCTACTAGTAACAAAACCAACAATGAGGAAAATCATGATGCAATCCTCCAGGCCTAAGGACAAGGTTGAARCAAGCTCTTCAGMGAGAACAAACAACTCGACCTATAATATTAGAATGACTACAACGCGGAATCAACCAATCTGGAGAAGYACAGTACCGAAACGACCAAGGAGGATAGGTAGCCAACCACAGACRAAAAGAAGGATACTTCATGGGCTAGAGAAGAAAGGACCCAGGGTACGATAAGTGGGGCGTAGCCCTCACAGAAAATAAGGAAGMTCGTGGAGGAAAAAGAGGTGTGCAAGAAAATGAAGTATGACACAAAAGACCCAGTGATCACCTTGACAAAGGATGATGTAGAGCTAGTCGTGGACAAGTTCCAAGATAGGGGGGAATAAGTGGTCCGCATTGTAGAAGCGCGAMAGGAAGAGATCATGGAAAATCTTATAGAGGTCCATGAGAATCTACAACAACTATGGAGCCAAGMAGGACCATAGGCCACAACGCAACAACATGAAAAGACACAACAACCACTTACGATGAAAGAAGGAGAGGAGACAGTGCAGTTCATAGTCCAGGGCAGGGAGACATTTACGGTCACACGTCAAATGATCAAATTGGATCAAGAGACTACGCAGAAACCCTTGGAGGGCATGGAACAATTGGAAGTTGTCATGGAACAAATACCCACCAAGGAACTATATGGAATACATGCCAATGTCATGCAAGAAGTGCAGTCCAGGGCCCATGCGGATGCAACAAACTTGGAGGTAGGTAGAGGGGTTGCTGAAATGCTACAAATCACATACGACTAATTGACCACAGAGAAAGAGGAGGAGAAAGAACGCGCAAATAAATTAGAACAGGGATTAGTAGTGGCTTATAATCGCATCCCAGACAATGCACAAGCACCAGAGAGGAGTGCAGAGGAGAATATCAACATGATCTCAAAAACAATTGACAAATACAAGCAGGAAATTGAGGAGCTCAGAAAGAACAACAATCTGCACTCCAGATCGCTTAAATGGAGAAATAATCCAAGGAATTAGAAGATTTGTTCGATAGAACAACGCAGATATGGACTATCCTTGAAGAAGACGAAAAGGTCCAATAGTGGGACCATAAAGAGGAGAGAATCAACACTACCATACAAGAGCTAAAGAAACGACAAAAAATAATGACCATCATGGAGCACTTGAAGGGAACCCAAGAGATGAAGAGCCTGCAGACAGAGTTGAAAACAATGCAGACACATAAACATGAAATACAAGTTGAATTGGAACGCCTGCAAGAACAAGCAACACAAATGATTGCGCAGTTGGAGGAAGAGAAGACATGTAGAGCACATGCACAAAAAGAGAGTGAAACATTAATGCACAAGGATATAGAAATGTAGATAGTAGAGGCGCTAAGAGGAAAAGCTACGCAGATGAGAGAAAAAGGAAAGGAACTAGTAGAAAATTTCCATGGTTTGGACATGGAAATTCAGGGAGCACGCACCACCTGAGTGGTTTGGGACGAGCCACATGTCAGTGTTGGGGGCATGTTTGGTGCAGGTCTATTTTGAGAAGAAAGACTATTTTTGGCACATGCATATTTTTGGAGAAAATGTTTATTTTGGGAAAGACCTAATTTTGGAAAGAAGACCTAATTTTGGAGTGCGCGCAATCGAGGGCAAGAAAACAACATGCAAAAAATAGAAGGAAAAACGATGTGCAAGAGGAAAAGCAATGTGGCCCTCATGCAGAAAAACCTAACCATGATAGGGTTAGGGTTTTTGACAAATATTGTAACAACTATAAGCCTGAAAAATAGTATAAATAAGAACCTAGGAGGTCTAGGTTAGGAGTTCAACAGTTGTAAGATCGTTGTTGAAGAAGTTCGATGAATTGATGATGGTTATTATGATTGTAATCAGGTAGTAGGAGAGTCAAGTAAGATAGATTTTGAGGGTTAGGTCATAGGCTGAGGAGCCTGGTGCGATCTAGTCCACCTCACAGAGGTTCTTAAACATCCTCATGATTGTATGATGGACGATGTAATGCGCATAACACTAGATTTTGCAGCAGACTAAATAAAAGAGCAGAGAAGACAAATCTGTGTGGATGTATCCCAAGAGGGGGTGAACCACGGTAAAATATGTGTCATTGGTGATGTTTATCGAATTCTTACTTCCTATTAATGGTTATCTTATGAATGAATGATTAACTAGATGTATTAGAATGCATTAATGAGCCTAAAGATGAATGAATCCTAGGAATATTGAATGAATAACCAAAGTAATGCATGAAGAAGATAAAATACACTATGAGATCGCCACTCATTCCTATATTTCAAGCACTTGAGCATTGAAGTCGCTCATAAAGCTATCTTGGGTGAGACTACACACAACACTCTGTGCGTTGTGTCGCCTTCTAGTTCACCAGGAGGGCCGATGGTTTTAGAGGGTTTTGCTGGAAACTTGTTGAGATCCAAACTTGGATCAGCCCAAGAAGAGAAAGAGAAACATAACCAACATACCACAACATGGGATCTTTATACATGAATATACAGATATTATATTTTCCATTTATTCAACTATTTTATTATTGTGATGTAATGATTATTAATTTTATTATTAAAATTTATAATTATTATATTAAATTAATTGTTTAATTTATAATTTATACTAAATCCTCTAAATAATAAGTATTGATTTATAATAACAAATTTATCATAAAAATTTTCTAAAATTTTATTAATAAAATAAAATATAAAAAAATTGTCCAATATTAAAAATTTAAAAATAAAATTGCACGATATTTTGTATATGTAATTTTTTGCACAAATAAAGTGTATTTAGGGGTATATATATATATATATATATATATATAATTTTACAACTACCCTTTCCACTTCTATTAACAAGTTCTCTTTCGAGGTGTCCTATAAAAAGAATAATAGAACGACCAACCCTTGGTATGATAAAGAATGTAAAATTTATAGGAAATCCATTAGGGATGATTCTAATGAGCCCTTAAAACTCGATAAGATCAATATGTACAAAGCCCTAATTAAAAGGAAAAAAATATACTATATCAATAAAAGGCAAGAGCAACTTTCACAACTATACAAGTTGGATCCTAAGAAGTTCTGGAGCCAAATTCTAAAACGCAATACTAAAGAAAATAATAGGATTCCCTTAAGGGACTGGAATTCCTACCTTAAAAGTCTTTATGAGTTCCCTAATGCCATGAACACCATTCCTATTGTCCCTACAAAGGAAGAAGTTTTTTCTTTATATGACATAGAGTTCGGGGTTAAGAGGCTTGCAAATTGGAAAGCTAAGGACATTGAAGGCTACCAAGCTGAATTTTTTAAAATCGGAGGGCCAATCATTATCTATCACATAATCAAGCTATTCAGTTTAGTAGTCAAGCAAGGCTTCCCTAAACCCTGTACGCAAAGTCTCATTGTTCCTATTTTTAAAAATGGGGATAGAAACATTCCCTCTAATTATAGGACCATTATGATTAGCATGATTTTAACCAAGCTTTATGGAATTATTTTGGAAAAGAAGATTAGCCTTTGGCTAGAAAGTCACGGTAAAAGAGCTAAAGGCTAGGCCGGGTTTAGGAGATATCATTCAACTATGGACCATCTTGTTACCTTTAGGATCATTGCAGAGGAGTTCTGTAATACTAAAAACAATACTTTTTGTTTTTTTGTTGACTTTAGAAAATCTTTTGACATGGTTCCTAGGAAAAAACTTCGAAATAGGTTGGAAGAGATAAAAGTTCCTCTCGAGTTGAGGGATGCTACAATAAGGATATATGAGAATGTTATTGCTAAGTTTACAAACACTGAGGGCTGGTCAAAAGAGATTAACTGCAATATTTGAGTCAAACAAGGTTGTCCCTTGTCCCCTACCCTTTTTGGCATATACATTGACAAGTTAGAAGAATGCTAGGAAAAAGCAGGTTGTGTCGGACCTACTCTCAATAGTATAGTCACGACTATTCTTCTTTATGTCGATGATATCATTCTTATGGAAAGGAGTCCTTATGATCTTGAAAACCAACTAAGAATCCTCAAGGAGTTTTTCTCCAATATGGGTATGACTGTTAATACTGATAAGACTAAGGTCATGATTATTAAATCCAATAAGATCTCTTATGATACCTTTTTATATGACAACAACAACCTGGAGGAAGTGACTTCATACAAATATATTGGAATTGATATTCACCACAGGCTCAATTGGAATTATAACATTGAGAAAAGGATTATTGGGGGATGGAAAGCTTATTATGGGCATGAAAACAATTCTAAATCAGTTGATCTTTGGAGTTGTGATAAGAAGAAACTCCTCTTTGAGACTCTTATTACACATGTTATTCTTTATGGATGTGAAGTCTGGGGTTGTAGTATCTCTCATGAATCCTAGAGAAAGATAGAGAAAATACAAAAGAATTTTATAACCTATAATCTCAAAATTAAAGGAAATATGCCCTATCCCATCCTCCTCTTAGAAATGAGTCTCTCCCCCATTGAGAGCATGGCTATGACTAGATACCTAATGTATAAGAACAAGTTAAACAACAAGGAAGACAAGAGGCTACCTAAAATCGCTTCAAAATTAATTCATAACCACCATCGACTCAAGAGAGGATGGCATAAAGACGCTCGATCTTGGCTAAACTATTGGGGAATCATGGAAGAAACCATTTTGTAGAAAAAAGATACTATTAAAAAAAACGTCAAATCCAAATTTAAAGAGAAAATGTGGTGTGATAAAGAGTTAGAGGAAAAAAGAAAATTAAGGTATTATAAAGATGTAATCAACCCTAATCTAGAAGATCAAAATTATCTATCTGTTTTCCCAAGTGTAAAGAAAAAAATAAGCATTGCTAAGATAAGAGAAAATTCTCACGAGCTCCATAGTGAAACTGGGCGTTGGTGAATTCCTAAAACGCCATGGGATGAAAGAGTGTGTCACCTTTGTGACACTATGAAGGTTGAAGATGAAAAGAACTTTCTGTTAGATTGTCCAGCCTATACCCATATTAGATCTCATTTTCAAAATATTTATCACACTACCAATCTTCCTAACATCTTAACTCAACAAAAGTATGGTGATCTTGGAAAGCTTCTCTTAATACTTTTCGAGCATAGAAACAAAACTCTAAAGAATCACAAGTAATCACTTACCCTCTTAAGGTCCGATAAACCAATTCGGTCTTAGTGAATGTTAATCATCATCATCATCATCATTATATATATATATATATATATAACATTTTTTAGCAACTTTTACATAAACCAGGAGAATACCCTCGATGGCATTATATAAAGGTCCCCATGCAGCTTGAGGAGCATTCCAAGAATCGAACCCAGGACTGCTCCACTTAAAGGCAAATATGAAATCTTAGAAGTATGAAATCTAACATAGATCAGAAAAAGAGCAAGAGAAAATACTACGTTTATGCTTATGGGGACTCATCAATGACTCAATTCGATGGTTTATACCTATTTGATGTATTGCATATAATTTATAATATTTAAATACTGATATTATTTTGTAATAATTTTATTATAATTTTAAATTATATCTTTTATTTTTTAATATATCTATGTTATATTAAACAAACCACTATAGTATTGATTTAGTTGCTCAAGTAGCAGATCAGAAGCAAAGTCCTTGTATTTTTTTCAAAAAGAGAGTTGTTTCATTATTCTTTATTGCAAAATGTAAAACAATAAGAATATATTTTAATAAATAGGAATTTATTTGTCACAAGTGTGGGAGTTAGTCTCTTGGATGGTACATCAGTTGGTTCATTTGGATGGAAAGTTAATCTTGTGGTTGATTCCCGCAATATGTGGGAATTTTTTTATTTTATTTTAGTGTACATGGTAAATCTTTCATGTGTTTAACATGGAAAAAAAAATTCATGTACATCGTAATTTAACTCCATATCCCTTCTTTGTGGTAATCTCCTTTAATGCTCCTCGTAAATCAAAATGTCTCAATTTAAATAGAATATAAAGGATCCAATTTTCAAAAGTAATTATTCTTCATATATTTACATTGTAAATCTTTATTGAATGGAAAAGTGTTTTCTACAACTTAGTATGATGGAGATCTATAATTTTTTACCATAAATAAAATATTTCAATATCCATGTCAAGTAAAATAATTATATATCAACTTTATAGAGAGAAAGATATAGAGTAACTGGAAATAAAAAATTTATTATTTAGTTAATAGGTGTTTTCTACTTCCCATAATGAGGGAGATGTGAAATTCCTTCAATGCTTAATATTAAGAAAAAATCAACTTCAATGTAAACCATAAATACAATATTTCTATGTACACATATTTTAATATCTCAAAAATAAAGGAAATATGCCCTATCTCATCCTCCTCTTAGAAACAAGCCTCTCCCCCATAGAGAGCATGGCTATGACTAGATATCTAATGTATAAGAATAAGTTAAACAACATGGAAGACAAGAGGCTTCCTAAAATTTCTTCAAAATCGAGTCATAACCACCATCGACTCAAGCGAGGATGACATAAACATGTCCAGTCTTGGCTAAACTATTGGGGAATCATGGAAGAAACCATTTTGCAGAATAAAGATACTATTAAAAAAACGTCAAATCAAAATTTAAGGAGAAAATGTGGTGTGATAAAGAGTTAGAGGAAAAAAGAAAATTAAGGTATTATACAAATGTAATCAACCCTAATCTAGAAGATCAAAATTATCTATCTGTTTTGTCAAGTGTAAAGAAAAAAATAAACATTGCTAAGATAAGAACAAATTCTCACGAGCTCCATAGTGAAATTCGGCATTGGTCAATTCCTAAAATGTCATGGGATGAAAGAGTGTGTCACCTTTGTGACACTAAGAAGGTTGAAGATGAAAAACACTTTCTCTTAGATTGTCTAGCCTATACCCATATTAGATCTCATTTTCAAAATATTTGTCACACTACCGACCTTCCTAACCTCTTAACTCAACAAAAGTATGGTGATCTTGGAAAGATTCTATTAATGCTTTCTGAGCACAGAAACAAAATTCTAAAGAATCGCAAGTAATCACTTACCCTCTTAAGGTTCTGTTATCACTCCAAGAGTCACTCTCAGACTGTAAATGAGATTAAGCTTGGTAACATAGAAATAAAAAGAATTGATTGGTTTTGTGGATCAAGAAAAAGAAAACAAGGAAGGGAAAGGATAGTAATTTGTTGTAAATCAATGATGGACCATTGGGCTATGGAGTCAAGAAAACACCTTGCTCATTAAATGCAATCAATCTGCATATCATATAAAGGTTTAATTGAATAGAGGAAGAAAAAGATAACACAAAGAAGAAAATCCATAAGGCAGAGATCCTCTTTGCATAAATGAATTCAAGGTACTTGAATGTAAATAGTGACTAATAGGCAAGATACATCAGATCCTCGGATTCTCAAGAATCCATTAATCAAAGGCAACCATGATCATCAAGGCGTACAATTCATTCAAGTAAGAAGACAAATTGGAAAATAAAACAAGAGATACAATCTGATAAGATAGATATCATGTGTTGGATTACTAAGAGGGGGGGTGAATCAGTAATAGAGCATTTTAATCCCTTTTAACCATATAATCCAAGTGCTATATCAATGAAGCATTATTATCCAATAACTGCAGAGTAAATAAGCAATGAACAAATGAACAATCATACACATACACAATACACCAGTGTTTTACGTGGAAACCCAAATCG
>ML795666.1:276957-281680 GCA_009831015.1 Picea engelmannii | reverse complement strand
GTGGAGACATTACATTCTTGGGAAGGAGACAATCATCCACACTAATCATAAGCCACTACAGTTCATGTAGACACAAGGAAAATTGCAGAATGATTGCCATCATAAGTGGTCCACATACTTGAAGCAATTCCACCTCAACATCAAGTAAAAAAAGGAATCACCAAACGCATCGATGATTGCCTCAGTAGACTGCCAATCGCGACACTCACCATGGTGCTAGACTCTTACAGCCATGAGACCTCTGGATGTCCCTAACTCTATGAGATGGACCTAGACTTCACCACCACCTACCAAATGTTGGGCGCAAACGAAGTTGTCGCTAATTTCTATCTTCAGGATGGGTTGTTGTGTCGTCTGGGCCATATCTATGTTCCATCAAGAAACCGAGTGAAGCTGATATGGGAAGCCCACTACATTAGGGTGGAAAGATACTTCGGCGTCGAAAAGACAATGACAATGTTGCATAAACAATTTCTACTGGTTGAAACTTCGACATGAGGTCAACAAGTATATCAAGTCATGCATTGCCTGCACTATTGCAAAACCAACCACTTAGAAACATGGCATGTACACTCCTCTTCCTACTCCTGGCAGGCCATGGGAATCCATCTCAATGGACTACATGTCGGGCCTCCCGTCCACCAAGTGGGGAAATGACTGTGTTTTTGTGGTTGTTGATCGTTTTTCTAAGATGGCCATTATGGCCGCTTGTAAGAAGAGAATCACAACAGAGGCCATTACCAAGCTCTTCTTTGAACGAGTCTGGGTACATTTTGGAATCCCACAAAGCATTGTCTTAGATCAGGACATTAGATTTCTCAGCAGATTTTGTTGGAGCCTATGGTCACTGCTGGACACCAACCTCACCAAATCCATGTCCTTCCACCCCCAGACAGATGGCCAAACCGAGGTCGTAAATTGAATGATCATGCATATCCTACGCATATATAATTCCAAGCACCCTCTCACATGGGATGAGAGTCTTCCCTATGTCCAACATAGCTACAACCGAGCCCTACATAGCTCAACCGGCCACAACCCCTTTCAGGTGGGGTTGGGATTCCAACCATTGGATCCATAGATGTTTCACTGCCCCTTGCGGTCACCTCGATCGAATCATCTCCTACTCCAACTGAAGATGACAAAGCCACCTAGTTCATTGAGAGGATCCAACACATCCACCAACATGTTTAGGATATCCTACAGAAGTCCAATGACAAGTACAAGCAATGCCATGACCAACACCAGGTGCCACATAAGTTTCAGGTGGGTGACAAAGTTTGGTTGCACTTGTATAAAGAACGCCTTACGGGACCCCATAAGAAGCTTCTCCCACTCCATTATGGGTCGCACACCATCACCAAGGTTGTGGGTGATAATGCTTTTGAGCTCAACATTTCTCCTTTCCTTGGCGTGCACCCAGTGTTCAATGAGGATATCCTTCGACCTTATTTTCCACCATTATTGGACACCTCAGAGATAGCAGAACAACTGACACCAACATAGCTCAACCCTGACTGCATACAACAGGCATCCAGTGATCACATTGTGAAAAATCAGGTCAAGGGTACTCACTAGCAAAGGATCCATCTTTATCGAGTTGTCAAAGCAGGACAACTCCTGCACCAAGGCAAGTGGCTCACCCGGGGCCAAATTCACCAAAAATTTTCTCATCTAATGGGGGCACTCAATACAATGGAGGAAATTTCTTCCTAAGAGGGTAGGATTGATCCAGATGGATGTCGGTGGCCTCCCACCTATTCCAACTGGCTCATTTTGGCATTTTTTCCCTAGTTTTCGGGTCCTTGACTTCTGGAGTCGTTTTGAGGTCCTAAACAACGCTTTTAGGGCTCGCCATAGTTAGACTATAGACAAAGTCAAAGTATAATGGAAACATGTGTAGTCCTTGGATATACCTTTCCAACGGGATATCGTGCGCCTAAAATGAAGATCGTATGAAAAAGTTACAACCCCGAGAAGTTGATGTACTAACTTACCCAAATGGGGCCCACATGACTTTTGGCGCTTCATCTCCTAGGGTTAGGTATTTAGATGTCTAGGGTTTTTGAAATTCCTGTTTATTTTAAAAAGACCTTCATAGCCTCATGGTAATAATCTTCTTGCAAATGAGCGCAGTCGTCACATCTCTTCTCAGAGATAAGCCTCTACCATTCTAGCAAGCTTGTTTTCCGCTACATTTTACAGTTTCAACTTATTTCCTTATTGAATAGAAACTAGTTTTACTGTATATCTGTTATTCTACGTTAAGTATCTTTATTCATTTTGTTATGCTCATAAAATCCGGATCAACTGTTGATGTGACTTTATCATCAAGTTTTTGATTCAAATGCAAATTTATTAGGCCATCTTCAAACTTGAAAAAATCACTAGACATTTTGCATCTTAAACAAATGACTATCTCACTTATTGCCTAAATCCCTAGTGTTTTTTTTCTAGCTTTATCAACATTCTCCTTTTCGATGGCATGGGAATGGATGTTTGGTATTTTTTGGAAGCGAATGAGCCTCACCAAAATAACATATTAAACATTATTTTGCACCAACAAGATTCTATGTTTCAAATCATGGAGGTGCTAAAACCTCTAGCTTATGCCTCTAGTGTCAATTCAACATAGTATATCTGAGAAATGGGCATCCCTTACTTCCTTTGTTTAGTTGTTCCTTTTGAAGGTGAGGGGAATTGAAACTACCATATTGCAAGGAGTAAGGGCTTCACAATTACGAACAAATAATCCTCTTGTTTTCTCATCACAATGATTTGAGATTCAATGTGTGCTTATGTTTGGTATGTTCTTTTAGCTTTCTACCTTTTTGGTGACATGATCTAACTCTATTGCTAGACAACTCCATTATGACTTTCAACTCTCTATAAGATATTTTTTCACAAATTGTTGTACATAGCTCTAGGATATCTCTTATGAAAAAAAACGAATACAAACTTTGTAGATTCATATTGTAAACAATGTCTCCTTTTGCATTACATGATGCTTATAAATTTAGATAGATTAGCATATCCCTTTTTGTCTTATGGGACATATACAACAACCATCTACAAATTGGAACTTCATGGTATTTTAGGGCTCTCAAAGAAAGTTAAAGCCAATGAATTATACCCCAATGAATAATACCAACTTAAATTCATTTCAACTTCAGATTTATCAAGTATCAAGATAATTCCCCAAAAAATGAAATGAAAATCTCTCAATATTTAAAAGATTTTAAGTTAAGATAAATCTATTTTAGTGTGGGTGGGTGTACGTGTGTATTAATGTTTAGTATATACCTTTTTGCAAAACTTGGTCAAGATTTCTCCTTTTCTAATAATTGATATGATTTAATTATATATATGTAAAGGTTAGTGAAGCATTATTATGTAGTGACCATTAAATTTATTATTATTATTTTTAAACCAAAACATAGTCATATATTTATATTATATACAAAAAGGAGTACACACATCCCTGGTGGAGGCTTACCATAGGGGAAACCAAGACCTCCACTAGCTGAAAAAGAGAATAACAATCCATTACATTTTGACTTATCATTGTATTGTTCTATGTACAAAAAGAAATAAGTGTTCTTGCTAACAATCCAAAACATGACATAAGAGCTACATGGAATGAAAACAATCCTATATTAGGTAGTAGGATATAAGAAACTTTCTTCTATTGGTTGTCCATATGGTTCCTTGGTTTGCATAGGTTCCTCTTGAGTTGCACCAAAAGGATGGGGGTGCTCTTCTATAAAAATAGGATTTGATTGTGTGCCCATGGAACCATGGGAGTACTCTTTCAGTGTCATGGTCTCAATGTTTTCACCTTGAACTTGGGAAACCACAATTTCTTCCCCAAACACTTCTTTACAAACTGCTGCAAATTACCATCTAGCAGGTCAATTTTATGGAGGACAACCTATTGTTGTGGGCTTCTTTCCTCTATAACCTAGGCAATAAAGGCCCTAATCAACCAATAGGTCTCAATGATTCTAAAAAACTTAGTATTATGTGTTCTTGAGAACCCAACCTTCAACCTCATCTTGAATCTATTCATTGGACAATTTATGTCTTTTCTCTCTAATGGTTCTTCCCATCTCCTCTAATTATGCCTTAAATGATTCAAGGAACCTGGTATGGAAGAATTTGGTCACTGATGGGGCTTCCTTTTCAGTTCTGGTAACATAACATGGCTCTTTAAGGATATGGGCTTTCAAGGTGCAGAATTTGACCTTCTTTTTAGCCTTATTTCCCCCTTTTTCACTAGCCAGGAGGTTGTTTCCTTTGGTCATTGTTACTATACTATGTATGGGATGGAAGAAAGGCATAATGACATGCACTATATTGAAATGTTCAACAAAATAGTCTAAGAGGCTCTAGAAGGCAACAAGGAAACTATTGAGACAATTTTGGAAAGTTGAAACCTTCACCCACAACCTAGGGGAGCACAAATGTCTCCTAGACCTTAGTACGTTGAATTCCCAAAGAGCCCACCCGACAATTCTTGAAAGCAAGGTGCCCAAAGATACGAACAAAACCAAAAATATACAGAGGAGGGTACCTAGGTGATGAGTTTTATTATCCACTAGTGCACTTGGGAGGTTGCGATATTAGGTGTCATATTCTGCTCCTCCAGACAAGCTCAAAATCCAAACCTCTATAATTGACATCCTTGAATGGTGAAATTCTTGCATTGGCGGATAACCAAACA